>VYZV01044842.1:2539-31501 GCA_013401275.1 Pandion haliaetus | reverse complement strand
GTTGAGGGAGAAAAACTGTGTGTGTGTGTGTGTTTGCTGAATAAATTGTTTCCAGAAGCACATAATGAGATTTGGATGTGAGGTTAATGATTATGGTAGAACAAAAACATCATAGCAAGGGTGTGCAAAGGGGATAAGGGAGAACCTGAATCACCCAGATGTGAAGGTAAATCACTGTCATACAAAGTTCTTAGTCCTGTTGCCAACAGTGTTTTTTTGGTAACTAATGGACATTTTTTGCTTCGTTTTTAGCTGCGTGGCAATATAGTGGAAATTAGGGAATATGCTTTCTCACTTGGCCTGTATGGTAACAGACCAGCAACTGATAAATACTGTGAACCTCTTAATTGCTACTGTGGGTGAGACTAACAAAATGTTTAATGTTAGATGATTGGATCTGGCTGGACACATCGATTTCTTCCTTGCAGTGCTCACAACAATACCCTTGAAAATGTTTGTGTTTGGCTGTCACTGTGTATTAGAGAGAGATAACAGACACATTTTCAACTCTCTCTCTTTTTTTTTTATAACTGCACAGTGATTTCGTTACCATCGTGGAGGCTAAGCTGGTGCTGTTTGGTTTTGTTCACTGAATAGTGATAGGGCTGCAGCTGCTTATTTTTAAATGTAAGTCTTTCAGTGCTGCTAGGACAGAAGTCACTATATCTCATGATGGGAGAGCAAGTCTGAATATCTTTTAGTCCAGTAAAACATTAGCTTTGCAAAAGATCTTTGCTGTGATTTTTGAATGCTAAAGTTTAATGAAATGTGAGTTCTAAGTCTCATCATAGAGTCAGTCAATCTAAACTCAGACAAAAGGAACACGTCAAGAGGCAAGAAGTCCTCTTTTATGGAATTGCATTTAATATGAAGACCAATTGGCTTTTCATAATTTTCTTTGAGGTAGAGGCTTCATCTGAAGCACTTCTTTCCCTTCTTCCTCTGTCCAGATTGTTTCATTTGAGGGTGTAGAAAGGAGCTGATGAACTGAACAACAAGCTCAAATGAGTTTGGAAAACCAAACAGCTTACACCATTTTCTAGAATACCTTCTTAGCTTAGCAGTGGACAGAGCGGAGTTGTGTAAGGAGAGGAGACTGAAAATGATGCAAGCCTCACTCTCACATACTGCTGGTCATAGGAACTGGTAGATCTGATGTTAGTCGAGTCCAGCATATGATACAGGACAGGCCTCTTTTTTTTTTTTTCTTCACATCCATTCATAGTCTTAGGACTTGAGCTGTGTGATTCTATTGTAAATAGGATAGTTGTTGCTGCTCCATGACTTTGCTGCTAAACATAGGTACTCTTTTTCTCATGTCTTTGGAAGGAATGCCACCATTGCTGTTGGAGGAGCTTCTGTTGCTTTCTAATCATTTACCATTGTTAATCAGTTGATGTTATCATATGGCACCCTTTGTTTGTTCTGTTTATTATTTCCCCTGTCCTCTGCACTTACTTGCCTCTCATACTCCTATTCTCGGTTCCCCTCGTGGCAAGGGGAAATAATTTTACAGAAGAGGTGTGTCTTCATGCTTGGTCTTTTTTTTGCTTTGGGCCTTGAGCGTCCAATGTTTACGATAGTGAGCCTGGCTCTTAGAACAGTTTCTGTAAGAACGTGTGTTGCAGCACACAGAATATAACTTTTGCCTTGTAAGCCATCTCCCAGGTTGCTATGTTTCTTCTAATGTTGATGGTAGTTGTGAAAGGACAGGAGAGAAGCAGGGACGGGGAGTGTTTGCTAATGAAAGTGTGTCAAACATGGTGAAGTTGTGATGCTACGGCCTATGGAAAATTATTCAGCATATGCTGTATTAAATGGCCAAAGAGAGCATTGCTTATTTGTCACTTCCTTGTGAAATGTTTACAATTGAATAAAATGAAACAGAGAAAATAAATGAAATCCTCGTTTTGCTGCTTTTTGCTTGCTTATACATTCAATTTGACCCCTCTAAAGTAGCAGGGTACATCTAGGAGTAAAAAGCTTATGTTTTTTTCTAGAAAACCCTCCCAATCGCATGTATTTATTTCTCATCAAAGAGTTTTTCTTTCACTAGCTGATTAGGTTTGAAGTTTTCAGCATTTCTGTGAAGAGTGCTTGGGAAGAGACAGAACACTATAAATTGTAGCTAAAAATACGATTTTTCTGTAACTGTCATAACAACATTTGGGCTAATTGAGTCTCAGTAGAATAATGACATCCAATATGTAGTGAGAAATATTCATGAAGGAATCTGTGAAAACCTAGATCTGCCTTACTCCCCCAATAAATCAGGAAAATTCATTAGAGTCCTCTACTTAAGAATAATTAAAAATAAGCCATCATTAGAGATTCTTTTCAGTCTGATTTGAGGACAGTTGGAATTCCTTTAAGTGTCAGTGAATTTAGATTTGGAAGAACTCCAGTTCCGACAGGGGTTTTTTCTGCATATGCCCTGGGAGAAGGCCAGAGGAATTTAGAGAATATAGATGGAAGGCAGAATTGCAGTACAAGGGAAGAGTAACAAAAAGAAAGCCATAGGCATATGAGGGAGAATATAGTGCCTGTCTGTGAAGTTACTGATTTAGGAAATGGGATGATTGAGACGACTGACAGGTTAACTTTAGAAAAGTGGACTTAAGAGACTAGTAAGTGTAACTTATATTGTGTGATGTGTTGCAATTTTAGTGTGTTCCATAGACTTAGCAAACTGAGTGTGGTTTGGCAGCTGCCATACAACTCACGTTCTTTGTGATTTCCAGTGTTGAGTCTGTGCAGAACTTTCTATTTGTTCAAAGTGGGGTGAATGTGGAGATGTGGTAGCTGTTTTAAGCAAACTTTAGAAGAAGTCATCTACCACATGAAGCCAAAACATGAAGGACTTGATGGGAGATTTTGGTTTGCAGAACACAAGAACCCAAAGGATCAGTGTGTTGCAAGTGCGCTACAGAAGCATGGTATCTCTTTCTTACAGTGTGACTCTATGAATCAGCAAAGTGATTTGTAAAGGGGTGATTTGGACCATCCAAATCTCCTCCTCAGCTGCCATATAGGGGCATTTTCCTTCCTGAATTTGCAACTGTGCTTGCTGATAGACAAGGCTAGAAGCATTGCAGGGGAAATACAGGGAAAAGTGGGAACTTTAAATGGACATTGAAGATAATGAGGTTAATTGGACTGTTTATTTGCTCTGAAAATCATGGAAATTGCAAGAGCTTGTTTGCTTTCTTCTTGGAAACAGACTAATATTTCTGAATCCCCAAGAAGCCTCCTGTTTTGTGAGCTCAAAGACTCTTCATTAATTTGCTTGATAATGCAACCGGGGATAAATGCTAGGGTTCTTTTTCTGAAGAACCCAAGTATTTTGGGTTCTTGCTGCAGTCAGTGTTAGGAATTCTCCTTTGTTATGAGAACTTGAGCGTTTCCACCCATAGCAAAAACATCAAACTTGTCTTCATAGGATCCTGTTGGTTTTTGTTAGTGCATGTAATGTAGTACTGGCCAGAGTTGCACCCGCTGCCTTCTGTGCTGATATTGTTCCATTGTTGTTGCTAACGATGTGGTGCTGTCTCGTTCTGCTGACTGTGTGCCAGACATCTGCTGATTGCGTTTTGGATATTTCACCCACTGAGCTGAAGAAGTTGGGGATCACTGGGGCATGATCAGGAGCACTTGACAGCCACAAGGTCTCAGCAGGGGGACTGTGGAATATCGGCCAAGACAGACATAAACCCTGTCATGTTGTTATAGTTTCATTTGCTTATGGCTGCACTGAGGCAATTGCCTGAATTCCAGGCTTTCTTTATTTTTACTGTTCTTCAGAGAAACTTCAGTTCATTAGAATGGTGACTGGCAGTAGGCACGTTATATACAGTGGAGAGGGTAGAGGGCATTCATGTGGAATCAGCTGATCTCAGCTTTTTTTCAAATCCATCAGAGGTGTTCTAGGTTTTTGTTATCTGCCTCGCTGTTATCTGTCCAGTAGTGAGATTTGAAACATAAAGTTTTTATGGCATTTTACTCCCTTTGAAGAAACCATCTAACTGACAGCCAAATAATCCCCACTTTGCTTGTGGTTTGTCAGAGGCATATAACATCATAGAATCATAGAATCGCATCGTTTAGGTTGGAAAAGACCTTTAAGATCGAGTCCAACCATGAACCTAACGCTGCCAAGTCCACCACTAAACCATCTCCCTAAGTGCTGCATCTACACATCTTTTAAATACCTCAGGGACGGTGATTCAACCACTTCCCTGGGCAGCCTGTTCCAATGCTTGATAACCTTTTCAGTGAAGAAATGGTTCCTGCTATCCAATCTAAACCTCCCCTGGTGCAACTTGAGGCCTTTTCCTCTCATCCTATCACTTGTTAGTTGGGAGAAGAGACTGACATGCGCTGCACTACAACCACCTTTCGGGTAGTTGGAGAGATTGATATGGTCTCCCCTGAGCCGCCTCTTCAGACTAAACAACCCCAGTTCCCTCAGCCGCTCCTCATAAGACTTGCTCTCTAGACCCTTCACCAGCTTCGTTGCTCTTCTTTGGACATGCTCCAGCACCTCAATGTCTTTGTGAGGGGCCCAAAACTGAACACAGTATTTCAGGTGCAGCCTCACTAGTGCCGAGTACAGGGAGATGATTACTTCCCTAGTCCTGCTGGCCACACTATTTCTGATAAAGGCCAGGATGCTGTTGACCTTCTTGGCCACCAGGGCACGCTGCCAGCTTTTGTTCAGCCAGCTGTTGACCAATACCCCAGGTAGCTTTCCAGCCACTCTTCCCCAAGCCTGTAGCGTTGCATGGGGTTGTAGTGACCCAAGTGCAGGACCCGTCACTTAACCTTGTTGAATCTCATATGGTTGGCCTCAGCCCATCCCTGTCCAGATCCTTCTGTAGAGCCTTTCTACCCTCAAGCAGATCAACCCTCCCTCCCAACTTGGTGTCATCTGCAAACTTACTGAGCCTTTCTATCATCCACTAAGTGGGTCATGTTGTCATAGAAGGAGATCAGGTTAGTCAAGCAGGACCTGCCTTTCATAAACCCATGCTGACTGGGCCTGATCACCTGGTTGTGCTGTACATGCTGTGTGATGGTGCTCAAGATGACCTGTCCCATAACCTTCTCTGGCACTGACAGGCCTGTAGTTCCCTGGATCCTCCTTCTGGCCCTTCTTGTAGATGGGCATCACATTTGCTAACCTCAAGTCAACCAGGGCACCCTGGTTAGCCAGGACTGCTGATAAATGATCAAAAGTGGCTTGGTGAGCACTTCCGTGAGCTCCCTCTGTACCCTTGGGTGGATCCCATCTGGCCCTACATGTGGCAAAACTTCAGACTTCCAGCCATACTGAATCAGACCAAAGGTCAGTTTAACTGCATACCTTGTTTGTGACAAAAGATAATAGCAAGTGCCTAGAGACGGGTGTAAGTAACGTGAAGGGATACCTTCTCCAATTACTTTCTGAGTTTTCAGCGAATTGCAATTCAGGCATTTTTTGCAGTTCTTTATAATGTGATGGGCAAATATCTATTAAGAATGTCATAACAATAATTTATTCTGCCTTGAGGCACAAAAATGAACCTTGCATTCTTGAAAGTGGTTTTTCAACCCTGCTAAATCAAGGGATAGGCAAAGTCTGTATTGCTTTTATTCATTTCAGCAAGGCTAGGGTGATTTAGGAGTCATGAAAACAGACAAATGCATTTTCGTTTTCCTCCATTATAAGTGGTATGCATTTATTTTGCATTAACTTTAAAAACAAGCAAACCAAAAAACCCCACTTGGAACTTAAACCACCATGGGCAAGTATGTAACTAGTATGTGTTATAAAAGGACAGAGGTTTAAGGATTGCCCTGATAATGCTTTCTTCTCTAAAAGTCATAAGGAAAAGTACTTCACTTGTTAATATCTTGTTAATGTGACAAACTGGGAAGAGGAATTGCTGATTTTAATTCATCAATGACACCATAAGAATATATAATTTTTATTTAGACAGGTTTACCTTCCTTCTAAATTATTGTCTATAGGTCAAACGTGATTTTTTTTTTAATTGACGGAAATGCTGTAGTAAATAGCAAAATTAAATGGAATCATGATGTCTCATATGAGTATACAGCAACCAGAAAAAATAATGCCAAAAATACTTTTTTTGAAGCTACTGTGAAAATAAGGGCGTAATAAGACAGTGCAAATACTGCCTTAACTGTAATTACTGCTAAGAATCATTAAACGCAGGGTCCTCTGTTATCCTCAAGTACAAGTTTTTTTAAAGTGTCCTAGTTTTTGATAAACCCAAAATAGGAATTAGCAAATAGGAAACTGAGTTCCAAAGCCAACATCCTTATTTCCAAGCAAAAGCTCACGTCTCAGGACTGGTTTATGTATGGAGAAGGTCACTCTTGAGCAAAATACAGCATTGTGAGAGAACACCTTATATGTAACTCAAAGTAAATAGTGAAATATATATAGTTATACAATGCTGTTGTTATAGTAAAACGATTGATATGTCATCCTGAATAAAAGTTTCCCTAAGCTCCTCAGTTGCAGCGAATAGAGTAACCTACAGTGAAAACCATTACATTTTACTCCAACCACAGATCTTTTTCCCATGATAAAAAAGCAGAAGCAGTCACGCTTCTGCAGCTTTTCTGTAGGTATAAAAATGATGACCGGGGAAGAAAAGAGGACAAAACCCAAAGAAATTTACATCTCAGTTTTATTTCCTGCTCAGTGTGGATGTAAGAGGTTAAATGGCAAAAAGTTATTTTAAAATACAAGTGAATTATGAATGAAGAGATCTTGTTAACATAATGAGCAGTTTCTATAGTTCCTTGTATTACAAAAGGGCATGCTGCAGTATGCATGATATCATTCAACAAAGATTCTGTCATTGATAATTATTTCTCTCAGCTGAAATAATTGTGCTTTGCAAACAACATCATATATTCATACATTCCTGTTGTAGATGAGACATTTTATGGCAATCGTGACACCTTTTTACAGAGTCTATGGAAGTCTTGGGAAGTGAGGTTGGATATTCAGAGGCAGGACACAGATCTTGCATCTTACATCCAGTCTCTTCTCTGCCACACCAGATAATATTTATGCAATTAGCGTTTACTAGAGACTAGTCCAGCTCATTCATGGGTCATCATGGAAGCAAATTTTTTTAACATTATACATGTAATTAAAGGGCAGCAGTGGCTTTTGTTGCATGAATCCTGTATTGATAATGTCAAAGGGCATGGAATGATTCTGTGTAAATCCCAAGTAAACAGATGTAAGGCATTTGGATCAGCAAAAGCTGAAGCTCTTCAGTTTTTATGCTGAAAAGCCTATTTATGAAAGATGAAGATGGAAGTTTTTCATAGATGGCTGACCCGCTGGACATGTCTTGCTTAAACCTGAAAAAACTTTTTTTTTGAGGGAGAGGAGGGGATAACTAACTTAGCAAATAAATTTGCTGCTAACAATTGGTAAATGGATTCTGGAAGCAGACTGTCCTTTTGAGAGTTGAGAAGAGACTGTGTTACCGTGACAGAAAATGTTGTGAACCCTCTGAGTGCATTAAAAAATGTAAGTACAAAGAAGATTGTCCCCTCAGAAGAAGAAACAGCACTATCTGACAAAGAACAGTGACAAATGCTTCTGTGATTTTGAAGGCATTTTGTTTACAGGAAAGTAACTGCAGAATCTTGAAACCATTCCACTGACTCTATGAAGTAAATTACAAGGGGAGTCTGTGCCTTGTGTTACTGATGCTAAAGAATTATGGACTTGCCCTGATATATCTGAATAGAGAGGCCATCTGTCAAGGGCGTACCTTCTCAAGAATCAACTGAAAAGGAATAAATTGCAAGGATTTCTTGAGTATGTTGCAAATAGAAGTGACAGTCTGTAGTCTCTTATATGACTTCTTAACAATTCTTCTTTAGTGTAATAATTAAAAAAACCAAAACCACCACCAAACAAGCAAAACCCCCCAAAACCTTACTTCGGTGAAACATTGCGAGCACTGTGATGTGGAAATAACGTCTGAATGAAATACAAAAAATGACAATGAACTTTTAGCGTTGTGGACTTCAGTAAATGAGGGGGAGAAATAGAACTCTTACCAAGCTAAAGAAGGAAGTACTTTCTTTTTATCTCCCCCCTTCTGAGATGGGTGCAAATATTTAACCTACGGTTTGGAAAGCAAAATTCTGACAAACTAAGTAATAAAATAATAGGGAACTTTAGTAGTCCTTTTGCTGCTCAGATGCTTCAAGACTGGTTAAAGAATGCTGCCTGATGCCAGGGTTATTTATGATTTACATGTTGCAGTTGGAGGTAGGCATCTAATTCTCTGAGAGGCAGAGCAGAAGCCTCACTCCTTGTTGTTTTCAGCTGGTTAACTTTAGTGATTCTTTATTCAATATATAGATAATTGTTGGGATACCAATTTGTCCACCATGTTGTTTGCAGAATTTAGCAGTGCTCTGGATTCCACTGTTTGGCAAGATGTCTGAAAGTTACTTGTTGCCATACCTGAGTCTTCCCATGTTTCTGTCTCATTGTCTCCCAAGGCTTGCTAGCATACTGAGGCACATAATAAATACTTAGATGTACAGGTGTGAATGTAGGAGGTGTTAATGCATATAAATTGTGAACCCAATCCTAGATTGTCACTTAGTTTGCCTCCTAAGCCAGTCTCATCTTCTTATGCTGTATATCTCAAAACAAGACTTGGCTGAAGCAATGCTGTCTCAAGAGTTCCTCCTTCCTGCCAGCTATTGACTCTCTACAGCCATTTGAATTTTTCTGAACTGTAGCAGCTGAATGTATTGAAGCTGGAGATACCTCAAAATCTGTGTGGACACTGAGTCCCGTTTCCTCTATGTAAGTGTGAGAGACTCCAATGTGAATCAGAGCTTTATACATCGGCTGCATGAACTAGTGCTGGAATGCAGCCCAGTCTCACAGAAGACTGATTGGATGGTGTCTGGTAGACATTTTACAGCACGCTAGTCTATCTGGAGTATTGGTGCAGAGAAAGTGGTGCCACATGGCAGTTGTTGATATTCTGTGTATGTGGTGAAAGCGCATATTAGGGAGGCAAAGGCAGTTCCATAAGACTGATTTGTTGCTGTTAAGACTCATTTATCACATCTTTCTACAAGAGAGTCGTATGAAGGTGCTTGCCGGTCATTGTGGGAGAGATCATAAGTATGCAGTCCGTCTTCAAAGGAAAAGAAAACATGGTCATAAGTCTTTCTAGTGGCAGGAATCTACATACTCAGCTGTGGCAAACATTTGTGGGGAATACAATATGAAGACTAAAGCTCCGTTTAGCTCAATATCCTGTCTCCGACAGAGGCCAATAGTGGAAGCCTAGGGAAAAGTGTGAGGACAGATGAAAGGTGTCCGACAAAAGGAAATTTTTTTTTTCCATTAATTTGTCCAGGTGCTCTTTTTGTGTCCATGTATAAACCCTTAGGGTAGAATCTGCTACCAGTGAGTCCCACAGTGTAGCTCTGCCTTGTACAAAGAATGTGCAGTGCTCTTACTGAATCCGCCTCCTGGCATTCAAAGATTCCATGCTCTTTGGCTTTTGTGTTAGGAATGTCAGTAATTCTTCTTTGGCCATCATCTGCAGACTTAAGAGTCCATTCTGGAAGCCATTCATGTATTTCTTCATGGTTTTCCACTGACCTTTGTGTCTTTCCCAGTTCTACTATGTCCATTTTCAGATACATTGGTAAGAACTCTAAAAAGTGACATAGTCATTTTCTTTTGTGTTCCAATTCCTTTCATAACAATTCCTAACCTCCTACTTGCCTTCTAGACTGCTGCTAAGCAAACAGACATGCTTTTTTCATAAAACCATCTGCAGCTAACTCCCACATCTTTTTTTCCTGAGTGATAATAGCCACTTTGGAGCTTGTCAGTATGTATAAAACATATGTAAACTTAAGTAACTTTTTCCATTACGTTACACTTTACACTGAATTCTGTCAGCCTTTTAATCACTTATTTATGAAGTATTACCTTGCAGTCTTCAGTTAGCTTTTATTTTTAGGTGTTTTTATTTTTTAAAACTGTCATCGGCCAGCTGCTGAATCACTACAAACAGTTACCATACATTTCACTCTTTTGCAGATTATGAATAGCTTGAACATTACAAGGGCTAATTCAAATCCTTTACAACTTGTTAGTGACCACTCTCTGCTGAGACAACTGGGTAGTTTCTGGCTTAGTATCCTGCCTCTGATGTCAGCGTTAGGAAAAGAGTATGGAAATAGGGCAAGTGCACAGTGATATTTCCTTGGTAGTCTCTTTCCAGACTCCAGAGGTGGAGACTTTCTAAGACATAAATATCATCTTTGCCTTCAACAACTCTTAATATGTTGTGCTCCTGTGAATTCTGTCCTTGAGTCAATTCACGTTTCTAGTGTCCTTATGTGCTATGGAAAGGGGTTTTACTGCTTACCTAGTAGTAGCTTGCCTGGTTATAAATGTCAGATGTCACAATTTGTGATCACTTACATCACCTTGCAAACCTTAAAAAAATGAGTGTAGCCTTTTCCATCTTCTATTTCTTTGGAAGTGGGAGATTACACACAACAGGTAATAGTGCATCTGTTCCATATTTCCCTTTCTTTGGGCCAGTAACATCTGGTGCCGGAGATTAGCTGCTCTTCAGGGTTTTTTTTCCTATAATGTCATATAATTGTGCTTCAGCTTGAGAAGATCCTATGAAATGTCTCTGTGAAGATGGATTCCAAGGTGAAAAGCTATAAAACTCCTCTACAATGAAGATGGATTCAAAATAATTTGTTTTGTTTTGCTGTGGCCATATGTTTTCTGGTGTTTCCATGAGTCTCTAATGGGTTTTTGGCTTCTGATGTGTCTGAAAAGGCTATCTTAGCTTTTAGGCATTGACTACACTGGTCCTCATGCATGTTCTAGCCTCCCATATTATGTTTTTACCTTTAACCTGCTAGAGTTTGTTCTTTCTCATTTTTCTCTCATGGATGTTGATTCAACTTTCTGAAGGGGTATTCATTATAAGCTTATACACTGGAGGGAAGGGATGCCATCCAGAGGGACCTTGACAGGCAAGAGAGGTGGGCCCGCGCAAACCTCATGAAGTTCAACAAGGCCAAGCGCAAGGTCCTGCACGTGGGTCGGGGCAATCCCAAGCACAAATACAGGCTGGGCGATGAGTGGATTGAGAGCAGCCCTGAGGAGAAGACCTTGGGCGTGTCGGTTGATGAGAAGCTCAACATGACCCGGCAATGTGTGTTTGCAGCCCAGAAAGCCAACTGTATCCTGGGCCGCATCAAAAGAAGCATGGCCAGCAGGTCGAGAGAGGTGATTCTCTCCCTCTACTCCGCTCTGGTGAGGCCCCACCTGGAGTACTGCATTCAGCTCTGGGGCGCCCAACATAAGAAGGACACGGACCTCTTGGAGCAAGTCCAGAGGAGGGCCATGAAGATGATCAGGAGGCTGGAGCACCTCCCCTATGAGGGAAGACAGGCTCAGAGAGTTGGGGTTGTTCAGCCTGGAGAAGAGAAGGCTCCGGGGAGACCTTGTAGCAGCCTTCCAGTACCTAAAGGGGTCCTACAAGAAAGCCAGAGAGGGACTTTTTACGAGGGCATGTAGTGATAGGACAAGGGGTAATGGCTTTAAACCAAAAGAGAGTGGTAGATTTAGATTAAATGTAAGGAGTAAGTTCTTCACTGTGAGGGTAGTGAGGCACCGGAGCAGGTTGCCCAGAGAGGCTGTGGATGCCCCATCCCTGGAAGAGTTCAAGGCCAGGTTGGATGGGGCTTTGGGCAACCTGGTCTAGTGGAAGGTGTCCCTGCCCACGGCAGGGGGGTTGGAGCTAGATGATCTTTAAGGTCCCTTCCAACCCAAACCATTCAATGATTCTGTGATTACTAACAGCCTCCTTCACCTGCTTAACAGTGCAAGTGTTTTGGAGACAAGGGGACTTGGACAGGAGTGCCTACCCCTACCAGAAAAGTTCTGGTTGCTCATGAATGATCAAACAATTGTCAGCTGTGATTTTTAAAGTGACACTCGAGCCAACAGAGATTGGACCTGCTTGAAAGTAACTCTATCCAACAGGGCAGAAAAATCCAAGGCACTGTTCCTTGTGGACTATTTAGCATCAGTTCTCTAAGTACTTGTGATCATCTTTCCACACTTTGCCTGTGATAGCAGTAAAGTAAATTTTAGCAGAAATTAAGTCACACTTGCAGTATATGTTACCAGGCGTGTACTGTTTTCTTTGCTATCCTAGTCCATTGTAGACAGGTAAATGATATGATTATTAACCATTTAGAGAATGTACAGTGCATAGTTTTGTCTTTCATGCCTCTGATACCAAATTAAATCTTTTGGAACTCTATGTTCCTGGTGCAGATTGCCTAATTGTGACCGGGTCTTTAGAATTTGTATCTTTATTATTTTAAGTTATATCCTTATTTGTTTTAACCGCATGGTTGGTATGTTTGTAAACTAGACTCTGGCTTAGGGCGTACATTGCATATACTTGTGTAGTGTTCTGCCTCTGTCAGGGAATTTCTGTCTCAACTAAAATGGAATGTAAGCTGCTAAATAAGAACATTAATTTGTAAGTTAGGCATGTGTGGTGCTGAATAATGTGTTACAGCTGTTTAGCTTGCTTAAAGCAATGTGGAGGTGTTAATCCCATTGAAAAGTTCCCACCCCACCCACCAAACTAAAAGAATTAGATACACTATCAAAGAAAAATGCAAAATGAATTATTTGTTTGTGCCAGTGCTTTTAATTATGTAGTACGGTGGTTTTAAACAGTTAAAATTACCCTGAGAGTTAGTTTCTCTCTCAGTTTACTAAGTGCAGGGTGTAAAGGCATTTTCAAAATAGCTCATATATTAAAGGGCCTGAGCGGCTCAACAAGCTCCAGATTTAGTTTCATGGTTCTGTTGCTTTCAAGAGATTGCCGGACATCTATTCAGTTAAAGATGGCAAATGAGTTGAGCACTACTGTTTTGAATCACGCTATAGAAACCACAGGGCAGGTTTAGCACTTTGGGGCCGTTGCCCCCAGTGCAGAATAAGAAACTGTAAGTGATGAGCCTGCCTTTGAAAAGTAAGCTACCATATCCACTGTGCAGTCGACAGTAGTTCAGGAGAGCAGCTTTTGGTAAGCTTTTTGTGTTGTTGCTCCCAATGGATTTCATTAAAGACCTAGGCATAGTGAGAAAGTTGAAAGCAATATTAGAAAATGTTATGTTCTTGATAAAGATGTCCTAATGAATGTTCTTTTATTAATTCTCAGGATTTGAAAACAGACCCCTCTGTCTTCATTGCTAGTTAACTGAGGTTTTTGCTGTCATTGATTTTGATGTTGAATTTGTATAGTGAAACAGGTACCACATTCCACATGTATCAAGTAAAGCTCTGTTTTGCATTTTGCTACCTATGAAGAAATCACAGGATAATATTAATAACAACTCTGAGAGGAAAAAGCCGCTTTTAGGATGTCTTTAATACTATGAGATCCTTTTCCTTTAGTGAGAAAGTAACGTCAGTTTGTATGTGGTGCGCTGATTTAACAGGTATGGTGATTCATTTAGCTGTACTGAATTCTAAATGGATGAAGCACTAAAATAACACACACAACTGAATAATTTTATTAAACAACATTGTGTTACTACACTATGAAGATATAACTGTGTTAAGATGTGTTCTTATTTTTTTTACAGTTAACAGGGCATATGATGCCAGACAATAAAGAGAAGCATATGATTCCATGAGATCATTAATGAATTTAAAACATGAAAAAAATAGTAGTGGTTTTATTTTGGCACTCAGATAATTTTGAAAGTTCACATTCCAGCTTCCCCCCCACCCCCTAATCAGAGAGTGAGGGTGAATTCTGTTAATACTGTGCTTTCTAGCTGAGGTGAATTTTGTAAGTAAAATTCTATGAAACCTTAATCAGCCTTTTGGATTTGAAGGTTGATGGTACATCAGATACTTATGCTGTTGGTCTGTAGGAATAAAAAAAGGGATTTGTATACTCAAGAGTTGTTTATATTATTCTTCATATGTGAACTGGCGTTGTTCATAATGATGTGGTGAAACTCTGGAAAAGTATTGTTTTGAAAGTACAGATTAGTAGTTTATTTTGTAATATTCATGGCGAGGGGAAGCAGGTGCATAAAGATACATCTTGAAAAAGAAACCTAATTACAGGTGAAAAGCTCCTGCCTTACGGTTTTCAATATGTAATGCAAATTTTTACAGTTTGGCCTGAGGTAGACTCTTCCCCGAGTGTTCCTATGGCACGCTGCTTGTGCTTTTAAAAATGACAGCTTAACTCCCTTCCAAAAGTGCTATACATTTTACTTTAGCAGACTTTCTAAGTTGCTAAAAATTACTGAAGAATAAAATAAACCTACCTTCAAAATGAAGCAACAGCCTGATACTTAATGTGAAGTCTAGACAGGTTTGCAGTACAGTATTTTCCATTTTAACCATGCAGTGATCTGGGCACTGAGAAGCTGCCGCTGTGATTCAAGGTTGAAACAGGATTTATGTCTTTTATTAAAATTCTTGATCTTGTGGAAGGGAACTTTACTGCAACTCCAGTTCATACGTCTGTAGGGATTTATGATTTTATTTAATACACAAAGAGGGAGGGAGAATTCATAACGGGCTTCCTACAGATCAGGAATCCTTGTAGTCTAGCCAAAAGGATGGTCTGCTCCTTCATTTTACTTTCATCTCAGAATCTCAAATGAGTAGCTGTTACGACCGTGATTAAAGAGTTAAAACCTCATGCACCTTCCCGGCTTGTGTGGGCCAAACAATTGTGAAAGCCTTGTACTTAATGTGGCCAGGAAAATCATCAGAGCAGCTAAACAGAAATTTCATTTCTGCTTCAGTCCTTGAATGAAGTGTTAGCAGGTAGTGCCTAACATGAGTTCCTCCTCTCTCAGATCTTGAATGTTTTGGTGTCAAACCTTTTGTGCTGCCAGCATGACTGTGCTTTGGGGTATGTGAACTTGCCTGTTTCTGTTGGTGCTGTGCCTCCCCTCTGTGGGTGACTTGGTAGCAGGCTTCCAATGGAACGGAGGCTTACAGCTGCTGCCACTGCTGTGCCATTGAGTGTGGTCTTGAAGTGTTGTTTGCTGCTGGGTCAATGAATGCTTTCTGTGTTATCACAATTCTGGAACATCAGTAAAGGAGCATCTGTCTCATTGTATGAGTGGAAACCCTGTGTGAGTGCAGCATTTCTGGCATGCAGGAGGGAAACCTGCATGTGTGATTCAACTCATCTGTTCTTTTACAAGGGTTCACAGACTTGGAAATGATCCTTACTAATGCATGTCAACACCAATGAGCTGGCAGTCATTTTAATTATGCTGCATTGAGGTCCTTGTTATGAGTAAATAGCAAAAATCTCCAGTAACTATAATGAGCTTTTGCACTATAATACGTAAAGAAGGCCTTTAATTTCCAAAGCATGCAGTAATTTTATTTTATTCATGCAAATCATGCTTTCTGGAGCCAAATAGTTTTGCTTGATTTATCTTGTGACTACTTCCTTCATCCACCATGGACATGTTTACGTGCCAGTTATTGCACCACCTCTCTGTGGAGGGCAGTGCTTTAGGCTTTAGTTAACGTTTCATTCCATTACATTTCTGAGTTCACTGCAAGTGTGTCTGCAGTCTCTCTGCCTGGGTATGTTGATCCAGTGCCAAACTCCTTGCAGCTCTTGTCTTAGTGACACTGCTTTGTCAAACTCCTGGCCTATTTTTGAGAAAATGACCCATCTCCCAGATGCCTTTATGTTTTATGAGCAGAGACAAGTTCTTTCCATTTATTGGTCTTTGTCCAGTCATCCCTATCTGAATTAGCGCTTGTCTGTTCTGTTGCTCTGGCACTGTTCTTTACCACCAGCGGCTGAAAAGCACCCATGGCATTTTCCTTTAAGCCTAGAAGTCAGCTCTGCACCCTCATGAGAAATGGTTACTATCAGTGCCCCGTTCTGGGAGGTTTGTTCTCTGAGACACCAGGTATGTTGTTCCCATAATGTAGGACACACATACCAATAACTTCTGCTTAAGTGTCATAGACGTAATCACTGAGGTCATGTGTTACTACTAAACGAGCACACTGCTTTGTAGTGTCCAGAAGAGTGATGTGTTTGTGTGGGTGAGCAGGGCAAATGATGATGGTGTATCCATCTCTTGAAGTACTCACTGCCAGATGAAGAAGATTTAAAAATCTTTATCACACTTCATTTGTGTCCTGGTTTCAGCTGGGATAGAGTTAATTGTCTTCCTAGCAGCCGGTACAGTGCTAAGTTTGGAGCTAGGTATGAGAGGAATGTTGATAACGCACTGATGTTTTCAGTTATTGCTCAGTAATGTTTAGTCTAAAGTCAAGGCTTTTCAGCCTTTGATGCCCAGCCAGCAAGAAAGCTGCAGGGGCACAAGAAGCTGGGAGGGAACACAGTCAGGGCAGCTGACCCAAAGTGACCAACGGAGTATTCCATACCATATGACGTTTTAGGAACTGCGGCGGGTGCGTTGCGGAGGAGGGACTTCCGGGTTGGTCGGTCGGCGGGTGGTGAGCAGTTGCATTGTGCATCACTTGTATATTCCAATCCTTTTATTATTATTGTTGTAATCTCATTAGTGTTATCATTATTAGTTTTTTTTCTGTTCTATTAAACCGTTCTTATCTCAACCCACGAGTTCTACTTCTTTTCCCGATTTCCTCCCCATCCCACTGGGTGTGGGGGGGGAGTGGGTGAACGGCTGCGTGGTGCTTAGTTGTTGGCCGGGGTTAAACCACGACAATTTGTTGTAGAAGAGACAGTTTTGGAGGAATACACACACAAGTATTAATCTTACATTAGTACTAGGTGGAAATTTATCTGAATATATGGTGTTCCTGTCTCCTAAGCTCTTTTTTAGCATCTGTAGACGCTCTTCCAAAGGACAAGTCAATTGGCTTGGTTAATCCTGGTTGTTATGCCATCTTCTGAACAGTAGTGTCTTGAAGACTGAATAAATGGAAATGCAACAATTATTAAAAACCTTATAAATATTTTACCCCACCACTCAAAAAAGGAACAAAGCCCCAGTGAAGTTACTGATTCATTGGAGATTTTTTTTCATCCTTGACTTTACATTTAATTTGCAAGCCTAGCTTTGGTGTAGATAGCTACTTGACAGGGTTTCCTACTTGTATTGGGTTTGTGTGGCAAGGTTTTGGTAGTGGTGGGGCTGCAGGGGTGCCTTCTGTGAGAAGATGCCAGAAGCTTCCCCTGTGTCCGATAGAGCCAGTGTCAGCTGGCTCCAAGATGGACTCACTGCTGGCCAAGTCTGAGCCCATCAGCGATGGTGGTAGTGCCTCTGTGATAATATATTTAAGAAGAGGCGGGGGGAAACTACTGCTCAACAGCAGCTGGAAGACAGGAGTGAGAATGTGCAAGAGAAACAACTCTGCAGACACGAAGGTCAGTGAAGAAGGAAGGCAAGGAGGTGCTCCAGGCACTGGAGCAGAGATTCCCCTGCATGCCGTGATTGATGAAGACCATGGTGAGGCTGGCTGTCCCTGTAGCGCATGGAGGTCCATAGTGGAGCAGATATCCACTTGCAGCCAATGGAGGACCCCATGCTGGAGCCAGTGGATATGCCTGAAGGAGGCTGTGATGCTGTGGAGAGCCCATACTGGAGCAGGCTCCTAGCAGAATCTCTGACCCCAGGGAGAGGAGCCCATGCTGGGGCAGTTCGTGAAGAACTGCAGCCTGTGGGAAGGACCCATGTTGGAGAAGTTCATGGAGGACTGTCTCCTGTAGACAGGAGCCCTTGCTGGAGCAGGGGAAGAGTGTGAGGAGGAAGGCGCAGCAGAGAAAAAGTGTGATGCAGTGACCACAACCCCCATTCCCCATCCCCTTGCGCTGCTCAGGGAGAAGACGTAGAGAAATTGGGACTGCAGTTGAGCCTGGGAAGAAGGGAGGGGTAGTGGAAAGGTGTTTTAAGATTTGTTTTTATTTCTCATTATCCTACTCTGATTAGATTGGTAATAAATTAAACTAATTTCCCCAAGTCGAGTCTGTTTTGCCCATCACAGTATTTGCTGAGCGATGTCTCTGTCTTGACTCACGACCCTTTTGTTGTATTTTCTCTCCCATGTCCAGTTGAGGAGGGGGAGTGATAGAGCAGATTGGTGGGCAGCTGGCATCCAGCCAAGGTTAACCCATCACAGTAATCTGGAGAGATTTACTAGACCGGAGTACTTTTTATGTAAATAGCGTTCAGGTTTTTATCTCCTTACTTTCTGATTGTAGTACATAAGTAAATAAATGCATGCGCCCTGTCTTTCCCCCTTGCCCTTCACCCAGGTGTACAAATGTTTCTGGTTTGTGGAGCTTCCCAAATTCTACCACTTAAATCTGGGCTTGTTAGAGGTTTACTCAAGTTTTGCCAACTGAGGTAATACATTTTAAGGCTTCTTGGGTGTGATGGGTTGACCCTGGCTAGATGCCAGGTGCCCACCAAAGCCGTTCTATCACTCCCCTCTTCACCTGGACAGGGGAGAGAAAATATAACAAAGGGCTCCCGGGTCGAGATAAGGACAGGGAGAGATCACTTAACCAATTACCGTCACGGGCAAAACAGACTCAACTTAGGGAAAATTAATTTATTGCCTTTCAACCAGAGTAGGGTAATGAGAAATAAAACCAAATCTCAAAACGCCTTCCCTCCACCCCTCCCTTCTTCCCAGGCACAGCTCCACTCCCGAAGTCTCTACCTACCCCCCTAGCGGCGCAGGGGGATGGGGAATGGGGGTTACGGTCAGTTCACCACACGTTGTTTCTGCTGCTTCACCCTCCTCAGGGGCAGGACTCATCACGTGAACTCTTCCCCTGCTCCCGCGTGGGGTCCCTCCCACGGGAGACAGTCCTCCACAGACTTCTCCGCCGTGGGTCCTTCCCACGGGCTGCAGTTCTTCACGAACTGCTCCAGCGTGGGTCCCTTCCATGGGCTGCAGTCCTTCAGGCACAGACTGCTCCAGCGTGGGTCCCCCGTGGGGTCACAAGTCCTGCCAGAAAACCTGCTCCGTGGGTTCCTCTCTCCACAGATCCACAGGTCCTGCCGGGAGCCTGCTCCAGCGTGGGCTTCCCACAGGGTCACAGCCTCCTTCGAGCATCCCCCTGCTCCGGCGTGGGGTCCTCTACAGGCTGCAGGTGGATATCTGCTCCACCGTGGACCTCCCTGGGCTGCAGGGGGACAGCCTGCCTCACCACGGTCTTCCCCACGGGCTGCAGGGGAATCTCTGCTCCGGCGCCTGGAGCACCTCCTCCCTCCGCTTCTTCACTGACCTGGGGGTCTGCAGGTTTGTTTCTCTTACATGGTCTCACTTCTCTCTCTGGCTGCCGTTACTGAGCCCCACAACTTTCTTTTCCTTCTTAAAGATGTTCTCCCAGAGGTGCTACCACTATCGCTGATGGGCTCGGCCTTGGCCGGCGGCGGGTCCGTCTTAGAGCCGGCTGGTATTGGCTCTGTCGGACAAAGGGGAAGCTTCTAGCAGCTTTTCATCAGAAGCCACCCCTGCAAACCCCCCCGCTACCAAACCCTTGCGACAGAAACCCAATACATTGGGCCATTCTGGTATGCCACAGCCATCGTACAAATGACAGCAAGACAAGGTGTACTTTCCAAATTATTCAGGCCTAGTTCCTTCTGTTCTCATTTTTCATTCTGTTGGTGTCTTAATTTAGGACTTAATGTTGGAAATGTTTGTCTCTGAGTAACTTCCTCCAGGAGGTGTGCTTATGTAGGTGTATTTGACCACGTGCCTGTTGTCGGTATGGGTTTTTTTAACCAAAAAAAACCTGTTGTGTCAGGCTCACTTGCATATAGACATATCTGCACATGCGCTAAATAGGTGGAGAATATCCATTTCATACTGTGGGAATTGCTGGCTCTTATGGTGTTTTTTTTTAAGGGGATAAATTTACATCTGACAGACATATTCTTATTGTGACTTCTGTGTCTTTTTTTTCCTTTCAAGTGCAAAAAAATGAGAGTAATTAAAAAGTGCAGTAGGTGTGCAGTACAAGATGTTAACGTTACTGCTGTTTGCAAAGTATACTTGCTACTATATGTGTATTCTGTAATAATAGGATAATGTTTAAATATGTGCTCACTTTACAGCACTGTACTGTACTCACTGTACAGCACTGTGCTGTAGGGTAAAATAACTTGTAGTAATGTGTGTAGAGAATTAAACAAACTGCTCCAGAGGCTTTGGCAGAGAGGAGGAAGAAAATGGAAGTATGGAAGGGGCTGTTCAGCCAGCAGAGCAGAGGCTGTTTTGCTTCATTTTATCTTGATCCTGCTTGGTATGTTAAATAAGTAAATAAAACCATCAATACTTTTTGGAGAGCTTGGGAGAGAAGGCTTGTTGTTTTTTTCTTTTTTGTTTTTTTTGGGGGGTGGGGTTTTTTTTCTTTCTCTAAAGTTTTCCTTTACCAGTGTGTACTGGTTTTGGCCAGGTTGGAGTTAATTTTTAATTCATAGCAACCCGTATGGTGTTTTAGAATGGTGACCAAAACAGTGTTGGTGACATACCAACATTTTTGCTATTGCTGAACAGTGCTTGCACAGTGTCAAACTCTTCTCTGTTTCTCACAGTGCCTCTCACACAAAGTAGGCTGAGAGTGGGCTGGAGGCTGGGAGGGGACACAGCCAGGACAGATCACTCAAACTGACTGAAGAGATATTCCGTATCATATAATGTCATGCTCACCAATAACTCTGGTGGGATGGGGGGAAGTTTTTCCAAAGTTAGCTCTTCTTCAGGGGCTGGCTCGGCATCAGTCTGCTGGTGGTGAGTGATTGCTTTTGCATCTCTTGTTGTTTTTTTGTTTTGCTTTGTGGTGGTTGTTTCTTGGTGGTTGGTTTGGTTTTTTTCCCTTCGCTTATTAAACTGGGCTTTATCTATCTTGACCCACCACCTTTCTTGCTTTTGCCCTTCTGATTTTCTCCCCCACCCTGCCTGGAGTGGGGGGAGTGAGCAAGCGACTGGGTTGGGGGCTTATCTGCCAACCGGGGTAAACCCACTGCACAGCACCTTCTGATTTCCATTCTTGGACCTGTTGTGACATTGAGGCGGCAACATCTGGCTTTTTCAAAGAGGCGTCCCAGGAGGAGAGGCATCTCAGGAGGAGAAGCATCTCAGTCTTGCACATGCCCTACGAATGATTTGTTTATAAACACTAGTAAGAGTCATGCCATTATAAAACATTGTTGTGCACCAGCCACTTCTGTCAACCTGACATTTCTTCAACATGTTTAAAAAGTCCATACTAACATCTTAATTTGTATGGTTTTTTTCCACACTGCTTTAAGCTTCTCTACTTCACTCATATTTACTTTATTTTTTACCATGATACAGTTGAGCAGATGTTTGTGTTGCAAATTATATGTCTTAGACGCAGAAATAATAATATTTTTTACAAGAATAATTATGTGTAATTTAAGAAAGAAATGCACCTTTTGAGACAGGGTGTTTGGGGTTTGTTTGTTGGTTGGTTTTGGATTGGTTTTGTTTTGGTTTTTTTTTTTTCCTTCCTCCCTTCATGTCACCAGTTCTCTGCAACCCATTAGGTATTAGGGCCTTGGTCCACTCTTCTAAACTAAATACATTTACATAAAGGAGCATGAATTTTCAGGCTATAACTGCATGCACTGGTTAAATGTGTGAGCTGTGGTCATGATGTATGTCATGGCCCCCCTAGTCATGAGCCAACTATATGAGAATGAAATTGAACCAGCATCTCAATATTCTTATCCTCTAATTTCACTCCTAATTGCTGGGTTTCAAACTAAGAAGTGAGATGATGACAGTCCACCTCCATGTTAACATGCAGTAAAGTCAAGTGTTTAACAGCCTTAGGATTATTCCACAAATATAATGTTTAAATTAGACGTTTAAGCTCAGAAAAGGTTGCAATCATACAACACAAAAGCTTGGTTTAGTTGTTCATGCGGTTGTAATAGCCAAGAATGCATGTCCCGTTAGCGTAAGGATGTACCATGAGAATGTGGATTAGTGCTTAGATGAGTAAAGGGAGTACCAAATTAAGATTTAGGTCGGAATGCTTCTACATTTAGGCATATTTAGTACCTGACTGTACTATCCATTTGAGTTGCATGGAGCGTGGGACTGTATTTGTCACAGAATCACAGAATGGTTTGCTTGCTTTCAAAGGGACCTTAAAGATCATCTAGTTCCAACCCCCCCTGCCATGGGCAGGGACGCTTCGCTTACTTGCACTCTTTATAAAATGCTTCCAACTTATCAAGCCTTGTTCAAATTATTTATGTTAAGTGTATTAATTTTTTCCTGAGATAGTAATAAATGTGCTCTGCATTTTTATTATTTCTTGCTAGGCTATTGCAGCTCAGTCAGCACAAAAGGATAGTGCTGAGGGAGGGTTTTTGCTGTAGAGCTCTCGATGCAGAATTTCATGCAAAGAATGCAGCAGAGAGCTTGCTTTCCACACCAAGCTCCTGCCTAGGCTTTCACGGGAAGCATACTAAGGAAATATGTTACTGATAGACAAACTAATTCTGCCTTTTACCTTTAAACAGAAGAGTGATTATGTTTTTCTGGATGCTCACAGGAGGTTAGTGTAAAACTTGTCACTGGGTGTCACTGTTACACCACAGAAATGTGGGTGAAAGTGGATTTTTCTGGCCTCGAATTATAAAGCTCTTAAAGGCAGATGTTGTTAAGTACACGTGGCAGAGGCATGTAGCATTGGTATGACGGTGGAACCTATTACATGCAAAGAATACACTAAAAAGGTATTTGCATCGTCTGCCAGCAGTGCTTATAAACTCCTTGATGTTTCCTGATATGCCCATGTTTGAGCTCTGAGAATGAACAGAAGCGGTATTTTTCTCTGTGCTTTTCACAGTGTACAGGGTGCTGGGGAGCTGCTTCTCGTTCTTTGTATACATCAGTATTCAAAAGAATCTAAACAACATTCAAATCGTACAAACTAAAACTGAAAGGGATTGCTAGAGGACATCTCACCCATTCCCTGCCCGGACTAGGTCAATTATGTCTTGAACTACCCCTGACTAATGTGTTTTTAAAAACGGCACTGATGGTCAGTGTTCTCAGCGATCTCTTCCAGTATTTAATCAGTTTTCTCACAGAGTTTTTTTAATAACAAACCTTGATATCCTTTCCTGGAATTTAGTTGTTATGTCATGTTCCACCTAGCAGGAACTGAGAATTAAATCCTCCTTTCTCCACTTTCCTTCGGACTCTTAAGGGTTTGTTTTCTGGGTTTGGGGTACATTTTAAACTTTCATTTAAACTAACAATCAAATAAATGTGTACATCAGGAGTGCACGGGAGTTTACAAGACTAGCCATGGCACCTTCACAAGCAAAATAATATACCACAGTTCTTACAAAGTAAGAACCATGCCCACTCTTAAAATGGTGACTTTTGTCTGTATTTTATTTAAGGCGGGAAAAATCAAAGTAATTCAGAAGTATTTATTTAATATTTAAAAACTGTGGCTGGTTTTTTCCAGCTTTACTGGATTCTTTCACCGGTTCCATTCAGACAAGACAAAAACCCCTGTAGTTCTAAATATTTGGCTCTGTTTGTCCTGTTTTGTTTCAGATTGGGGCATTTTTCCATGTCCTGTAATGTAATATATCACATTTCGGGAGATGGAGGAAGGCATCTTCAACAATTGTGTAACACTAGAGCATCTAGTAATGTGAAGAGTATCAGGATTTCATTCTGAGAGTCAGCAGGCAGAACTGCAATCAGTTCAACTCCACGGTGTTTTCCTGGCCACTCAATATGGGCACAACAACTATATGTTGAAACTCCTTTGCGTGATAGAATACTGTTATGATGTCTGTAGTCTTATCAAAGAAAGAGTTCTTTGTTTACACCCTACACCAGCATTCGTCTTGTTCTCTCCTGAACAGTCTCTCAGTTCTGCAGCATGTCTTTGAAGTGTAGCTCCAAAACCTGGATGTATTCCCTCTAAGAGTTCACCAGTGTTGGGCAGGGAGATACTTTCCTTATCATATAAACAATATTCCTATATATGCCATTGTATGATTTTCTTTGATTAATAGTTTGGAATGGTGAATGTTTAACAGCATGTCACTAAGGCTTAGCTTGTGATCTGTTTCATCCCCAAGATTCCTTTTTTACCCAATTTCCCGTTCCAGTTTGTCGTGGTTTATTTTAATCCCAGACAGCAACTAAGCACCACGCAGCTGCTTGCTCACTTCCCCCCCACCCAGTGGGATGGTGGGGAGAATTGGTCGGAAAAAAAAAAAACAAGTAAAGCTCGTGGGTTGAGATAAGAACAGTTTAATAGGACAGAAAGGAAGAAAATAATACCACCAACAATAATAAAATGACAATAATAATAATAAAAGGATTGGAATACACAAAACAAGCGATGCACAGTGCAGTTACCACTCGCCGATGAATGCCCAGTTAGTTCCCCAGCAGCTGTCTGCCCCCCCGGCCAACTCCCCCCCCCAGTTCATATACTGGGCACAATGTCATATGCTATAGAATATTCCTTTGGCCACTTTGGGTCAGCTGTGCCGGCTGTGTCCCCTCCCAACTTCTTGTGCCCCTCCAGCCTTCTTGCTGGCTGGGCGTGAGAAGCTGAAAAATCCTTGACTTGGTCTAAACACTACTGAGCAACAACTGAAAACATCAGTGTGTTATCAACATTCTTCTCCTACTAAATCCAAACCATAACTGTCTACCACTTCCTAGAAAGAAAATTAACTCTATCCCAGCCAAAACCAGGACATGGATTTAGCACAGTTGATTATATTTGCCCAGGAATAACTTCTCGCATTTATTTTTCTTGAATTGTGTGTTTCTTTCAATCCATTTCTACAGTTTCAGCCAAATGTGAGTTAGAATACTGATCACCAAAGTGCTTGCAGTCCCTACTATTTGAAGTGATTTGAAAATTACTTGAGTTACAGTCTATTCCTTTACCTAGGCCAGTCATGAAAATACTGAAAATTGCAAATTGCTAACACACTTCTGTGGATTACCTGTCAGTCAGCTACTGGGAACTGCTAGAATTGTGATTTCCAAACTGGTCTGCACCCTGGTTTTGCAGCATGCATATTATGTGAAGCAGTGTCAAAAGGCTTGCTCATACCAAAGTGGGGAATTCCTGTCCTTAAGGCTTATTAGTTTACCCTGGAAGGAGTTTAGACTAAGTTGACATGGAGGGTGGGCGTATGTGTGTTGTGTGACAAATTCATGTTTGCTGTTAATAACTTTCCTTTTCTTCCAAGAATATAAAAGCTAGATTATTTTTCCAGTTTCCTTCTGGATATTTTCAACAAGAGTTATGGCACTGGTGTATAAATTCTTGGCTCCTTTTCTCCCTTTTTAAAGATAGGGTGTTTTGCCCTTTTTTGGTTCTCAAGAATCATAACCATATCAGTAAGAACTCTTAGATTCTTGCTAGCGGCTCTGAAAGTACTTGAAATAGTTCTTTACCTGCAGCATACTACATATGCTATACCACCTATATAATAAATACAAACCCAGAATTAAAGAAATGCTTACAACACCCCTAACTGAAATATTACAATTGTTTTATAATTAAATGAGCCCACGATATCTCTCACAGACAAATTCTTCACTTAAACTGGCATGACAATGATACTTGAATCTGAGTCTTTATTATAATAAAAGTTTCATTTTCACCTTTGTTTGCCTGTGATTTTAGAATCTCGTGTCTTTTTGTTATGGGGGGGGTGCTGCAGAGAAAGGACAGGAGTGGTATTTTGAGGTGGCTGGAGGGATTTTAACCACTAGAAAAGAAAAATGTAAACATTTAAACATTCAACAGTTACTGATTTTTGTCCTAAGAGGTCAAACCTGCTTCGTTCAATTGCTGATGTTATAATACATTTAGTTACATTGTACCTTTTCCTTAAAGTCAATGGAGCAAGGTATTTGCAGGTCATCTGCTGGAACTGTGCATCTTGGACGGGATTGATGAGGCCAGTGCTGTGATGGTCAACTAATTGCCCATAACACTTGTTGAAAACCTTCTAGTTAATTAAATGCCCTCTTTATTGTTACTATAAATGGACACAAGCTTTTATTTCTTCCTCATTAATCGTCCCACATTTATCAGCGCTGGTTGACTCCATGGTCTTGAGATTTCCTAGTTTATTGAGGAAAATTTAAATTATTTGCTCAGAAGAGGGGATTAATGCCAGCATTCTTGTCAGTTGCATTGACAGCTGATGCTTTCTTCACAAGCATACGAACTTGACCTCCTTAGTTTTTGCAACCAACTCCCTTAAACACAGAAGATTGTATTTCTTAGGAGCCAATCATGTTAATTACATCTGATCAGTTTGCATATTCATAAGCCATTGCCTCTTTTATGGACAGCAAAAATAAACACCATATCTTTTTAATAATTTTAAGTGGGTCACTTTCAGGACTGTATCTGTTTTAAATAAATTATCGTACTGTTAAGGACCGTGGGCAAAAGCTTTTTATTAGTAATGTGATGGTTTGGGTTTTGTTCCGTTTTTTTAAGGACAGCAATGTTTGTTTATGAAATCACTAGCAGCCAACCACTTTAAATAGATCTTATCTGGTTTGTGGGAATTCTACATACTGTGGATAGGTGAGAAGCCATTTTTACATGTAAATGCCATAATTAGCAATTTGAGATTCCCACACTGCACAGAAAGCAAATCACAGTAAGGGATATAATCATACGGTGTTTTAAACTGTCGTAACAGTAGTACCTAAGTTTGAGTTTTGTTGGCTCCTCTAGTGTTTCTTAGGATACATTAATGGCGTTCCCAAGTGAAAGGCCTATGTAAAGACAAGGTGTCTACCTTGAGGAGTTTGCCCTGGTTGAATCTGGCATTTCAGCCCTGTTGCCACCGAGGGGACAACAGAGTCTCTACAGCATGCTGAAATGCTTGCTTCATTTATTCTGCAAACCCCAGCTCCTCTGCCTTGGATACATACCCAAAACAGTGCACACGAGTCTCTGAGCCTTCCTGAATCTTTCAGGCAGTGCAGGTAGGGTTTATCCCAACTGAAGAGTAGAGTGCAGGCTTTTACTCTTGGGGGGCAAGTGTCCGTTATTTGGTGTTACACAGACTCTTCGCTTTGCTAAACGTGATACAATGGAAGAGACACTTTGTTCCCTTGGACACTTCTCATTTACCAGATGGTACCCTTGCACGAAGATAAATCCATTTCTACTCTAGGGATTTAGACTTACTGTCTGGGTCTCTTCCGTCTCTAGTGTGTGCAGCTGTCCTGCCTGTTTATGGTCTGTGGAGGAAGCAGGAAAATACAAAGGGAAGATGTCTTCTAAGAAGAACCAAAATAGATGCATTTTCCTGAAAGAGCTGCGGAAGAAGTTCCAGTGAATATATTGGTGGGGGATTGCTATGTCAGTGATCACGGTAGGCATCCAGCTATATAAATAACTATCAAATGAATAAAATAAAAATATGTTTATGCTCAGCTTAATTGAAAACAAATGTGTCATCAGATGAACATCAACAGAAGAACTCTACAAAGAGAGTGGAGCCTGTTTTCTGCAGCTTGTGCTTCTGGCATTAAAAACATTGGTGTGTAGCATTTGTTCTGCTGTGGTCAATGGACAGATATGGTTTCTCTGCTTTCAGGCAAACTGAAGAGTGGGGGGAAACCTTTCCTGTTTGATATTTTCTTCCGTCTTGCTTGAGATACGCATTTCCAGAATACACAGGCAGTTTAAGAAAAGGCACGGTAAATTGNGCACGGTAAATTGTCTTAAAAAAAGCAAACCAAAACATTCGTTCATGGTTCAGACTTATTTTTTGTAACTGTTTCTCAGATATTTGAAGGATATTGTCAAGAAAGGGTTTGGCGCTGTTTGTCTTTCTCTGACTTGTTGTAGGGAAGTGTTTTTCTTCCCATAGACAGACAGACAAACAAGCTATTCACAGAGACTTTTTAAAAAATAAATATATACTATTAAAATTAACATTTAGTTTTCACAGACACAGAAAATAATTTTTGCCACAAAAAAATGCTCTTGTCAAAACAGCTTTTCTTTTCTGCCCTCCTCTTTCTCCTACACAAAGGATTTGCTCTTTGGGGTACACAACTCTATATTCACATTTCACATCAAGGCAAGTGAGGAAGGAAAAAAGTTCAAATTCTAGTCATGTTTTAGAAAAAGATGGTTTCAGCACTTGGGTTAGACTTGAGGTATTTTGCACTTCTGATTTTATCATCAGGCCTGCTGTTGTCCAGGCCACACTTGTTTAAATACAGTAGGGTTTAAATCTGGCTTTTTGAGAATTTGCCATTTCTGTGTGTTCTGCCTTTTTCTGCATGGTCCCACACACGCTGTTGTGAATTGTCATTTGCACGCTCTGTGAGACTGTGCAAAATTCCTTCCAGTATCAGACGTGCCCTGCAATTCTTCACAGAGACTTCTAGAGGGTTTTCAGTTTAACATAAAAAAATATTTTACAGTGGTTAGTTTTAACTCTGGGGTCTTGCTGCGTTAAAGGGTAAAGAAGTTTGGCACAAAATAAACCCCTTTGCGTTCCAGCTTATCCTCAGGTACCAGAGGGGCGGCTAGGCTTAGATTCTGAGTGATGCCCAATTCAGCACTGTAAGTTCGGTCGCGTTCAATATATTGAACTATCACGATTACGGATGTACAAATAGTGCACTGTACTTTCAATTTAGTTGTGTTCAATGAACTAGAATGGCCAGACTTAAGGAGTTTGGTCGGGTTCAACTAACTATCATGGCTAGATTAATGAACAGTACAGTTTATTAAAGCAACAGAAGTACAGGTTCTTTTGGATTGCCGGTGATAAATACACTATCCTTAAAGCATGTGCAAGTAA
>VYZV01044841.1:4057-40503 GCA_013401275.1 Pandion haliaetus | reverse complement strand
GGGAAGGCGGGAGGGGTGGGGGGAGGTGTTCTGATGTTTGGTTTCCCTTCCCAATACCCTTGCTTTTGATTTGATTTGTAGTAAATTAAATTGATTTTGTTTCTTCCCCAAGTTGAGCCTGTCTTTTGCCCGTGACCATAAGTGGGGAGTGATCCCTCCCAGTCCTTGTCTCGACCCACGAGCCTGCCTTTGGATTTTCTCCTCATCCCAATGTGGCCAGGCGAGGGGGTGGGGGGTGAGCGAGCGGCTTCGTGGTGCTTTGTTACCGACTGGGCTGAACTGAAACCACGACAGGAACTTTTCAGCCTAACTACTTAATGAGACTCGTGAATGAAATCACAGTTTTGGTTTCAGCCTTAACAGCTCAGACATCTGTGGGGAAAAGTAATTTTAGGCATATAACTCTAAAGTTTAAGCTGATTATCTACCCTGCTCTACTCCCTAATCTCTCATCCCTTTCAACATATAGGCCATCACTTTTAACTTCTCCCGTACCCACAACATTTTTAAGTCATTTTAGAAGCTGATAATGGTTGAAACATTGTCCTTTTTCTCATTTGTGCCTCTTTTTTGCTGTGCGTGTATATCACAATGGTCTATTACGTGGACAGCAAAAACTAATTCGTCATTTAGCTCAGCCTGTATGTGAAATTATGCTCTCCCATTTACCATGTTGTCAGCTGTTCACTCACAGCCAAAATTTAGGATTTATTCATCTCTCTGACCATTTCTTCCACTTTAGTAAGTCCACAGAGGATTATGATTGTCATAAGGCAACGAAGTGAAAAAAGGGAAAGGAAGTAATTGAAGGCTTAGTCACATAGGAAATCAGGGAGTAGAGCAAATCTGAATACAGTTATATCCCAGGGGTTTGTAGGCCGTATTTCTTTGTTGAATGCTCACTCCTTATAGTATCTGAATCATGTTAGTGTCTAAAATATGTGTCTAGTAATTAGAACATGGTGAGAGCCTTTGCTTAAGCCTTCAAGCAAAGCAAAACAACACAACCCTCCAAACCCAATAAACAAACCAATATACAAGTAAAAAACCCCAAAACAATAGAAAATCGATCATTTCTTAACCATCTGTCTTCCTCCCTTCCTCTGCCCCTGCTTCCCTCCCTTCACCACCCACCTCCCAAATTTGGATCACTGACACACCCTTTTGATTATTAGTAAGCATGCAAATTTCAGAGGATTTATAAATTCCTCTTAGATTTAATCTTGATTCTACTAAAGACAGAGGCACAAAGGGCTGGCTCTTAGGTGGATGAGAATGTTTTACCTACAGATCTGGAAGGTGGAAGGCTTATTTAGCTCTGTGACTGTACATCTCCTTTCCCAGTGCTGGGTACCTGTCTCGGGTACCGGTCATGCCTGTTTTCCATGCTTCATCCCAGTCTCCGCCCAGACTGCTCCTCAGTAGGCTTCTCATGCTCTGCTCACAGAGGAACAGGGGTGGATCTCAGGATCGCTCTCATCCACAATGGGACAGGGCTGTGTTCCCTCAAATGTGGAAGGACAAGAAGCGAGGCTCACCTTTCCAGTGCACTAACAGGGAACCGATGCCTTTGGAGGACAGGGCTATCAGATCCAAGTCCCTTGAAGCAGAAATGGAAGGGGCTCAGACACACTCCGATCGGTCTGAGACACCCCTTTCCCCCACTTTCTGATGAGCGCCAACCAAGAATTACACCCACCCTTTATGTTTCCCATTAACTTGCAATCCACTATCCAGCTCACCTTCTGGATCTGGACATCGGACAGCTCTCAGCATGTTTGGGTGAAGCCCATCATGTCCCACGTGCAGGTGGAGAGCTTGCTCTCATGTAATCACTGACTCGATCCTCCTTCACTGCCAGTATTTCCTCTCCTTTCCAAACCCTGCAGAAGCCTTCAGGCTGAGGCACAGAGCACTGGGAGACCTTGTTGGTTCAACCTCAGGCTGAGGCAGAGAAGGCATCAGGTACCTCAATGTGTATCTATATCTGCTGTCATCAAATCACCCACCCTATTCAACCGTGGTCCCATGTTTTCCTTGTTCCACTTTTTACTAGTAATGTAGTGGTCTTTTGATTGTTTTCAGTTTCTGTTGGAAATCTTATCTCTAGTTCAGCTGTGGCCTTTCCTAATACCATCCCTGCATGCCCAGCAATGTTTTCAAACTTCTCCTTTGTAGCTTGTCTCTGCTTCCATCTCCTGACAGAGGAGGGAGTTTTATTCCACAAATATTTAGCTTTAGCTATGTTAATACTCACTGCATATGTGTGAAAACTGCAGAACCACATATAAACTAGAAGCAGTTGCAGCTTGCGCTTTCACATGTGCAAAGGAGACTTAGATGGGCTTTCTCTCATCGGTTCCTACATAACAGGAACTATGTGAAAAAACAGTATTAAATGCTTCGGTATGAAAGATGAGATATGCACAGTGTGAAATGTTTGCTTTCTGTTATCATTTGCCCTCAGCATCACTGGAGTGACTGTAATTTAGCCCAGTTTGTTTATAGTTGGGGTACAACAAAGCTGCATTTGACTAGTGTTTTTCAGCATTCCAGTCAGTAATAAAATAATTCAGAATCAGTTCCATTCTTTTTGCAACTTACTGCTGATAATTATCTTGGAGAAAAATATGGCTTTCTTTGGATTCTGTTTTCAGAAGTCCTATATATGTGTTTTGTGTTGATGGACAGCGAAGTTGAGTTCTTGAGGGCAAATGAATTTTTTAAATACAATTTCTTCAGTTAAACATCTCATGAACTAAAATGCTTTAAGTATTGACACAGATTTGGAAATGTTATATAAAATAAAGATATTTCAGAAGGAGAGCCACATTAGCAAACTGGAAAACCTATACAGAAAATGTTGAAGGACATTTTTTTTTTTTTTTACCATTTGCAACTACCTCACGAGTCTTTTAGATATTGTATGATCACTGAATCTTAAATGTAGACTACTGAAAAGGAAAAACATTGAAAAATACCAGTTACGTTCATTTGTAGTTGTTTTCTATAGTAAATTCTCATATCTAGTGTGTCTTTACCTACCATTGTAGTAACACATTTGTCTTAAAGAATCATCAGTTATTCTGTTCCAAATATGTATTATAATAATCTAAGTGATGTTCAATTACTATCCTGTGGTATTCAATATGATCATAATTATAATCCACATGATGATCAGATGTTTTCTTTTAATAGTGTCTTGTTACTACCTACTTACAACAGACCCATTATGTTGTTTATTTGTTACGAAATACAGATGAAAATAAGTGATACTGAATATTCCAGAATTCGTAGTGGTAGGGGAGTTATGTAGTAATTTAGAAGAGTTATTCAGTGAATCAAATAAAGCCCATTACATATGGCAAGATATGTGCCTTATTTAGATACATGAAGTTTCAGCTATTCCTGTCTTTTCTAAAATTAGGTCAGCCATATTGTGATGTGAATATGTACACTTAGGGCACCCATGTAACCTTAACAGCCCTACCACCAACACCCACACAACCTTAACTGCTTTATCACAGCTGCTTTCTGAATGCATGCTTCCATTTCACTGAAATCTTCAAGGCAGACTATATTTGAACGTAGGAATAATTCTATTTTTGTATAGCAAAGCTTATGTCAGACTTAGAAGTTGGTTGTTATATAACTGAAAACATTTTGGTAAGTCACCATCATCCACAGATCTTAAAAGGTATTCTGCTTTGTGCTTTTAAAGACAGATTTTGAAACCTGACTGCAGTTTTTAATCTACAGATAGCAGCGGTAGGTATTTGAGAATGCAGTTACTGGTAAGTAGATATCGAAACACCAGCTCAGTGTGCGAAATGAAGCTTAGCTCACCGAAAGTTAGTTAAAAATTTAGCTTAAAACATTAAAGGCACATTTATGCCGAAATCATCCTGTATGTTGACTAGAAGCTCTGATGCTACCTTCTGTCTGGACAGCAGCGTGATGGGGTGATGCCTCCCAGCACTGTTTGGGACACAGGACCAGAGTACTGCAGCAATAGAATAGACATTGTCAAATAAAGGGCAAAGAGCTTGTCTGGTGTGCCTCTCGAATGTCACACAGGTGTTAATTCAAGTATCAGGAATACCTGAAGAGCAGCGGCATGGTACCGAATGGTTCCAAAATCCTGAGTGTCGCTGCTGATACCCCTGAGCAGCTACACTGCTGAGCAGCCAAGTGGTTATCACAGTCTATTTTTATGAATAAAACCTGGTAACCTCATCCATAGACCAGTATAGGTGAGCAGATACTAGCACACAGTGTTTTATATGGAGATGTCTTGGGGGAGTGGGCTTAAAAGCAAGGCAGTGTGTAGGTAGATCCTTGCTATTGACATTCCCTTAGGATTTACTCATATTAATATTAGAGCTGCAGTGCATATGCCAATATTCTTGAAGCGCAAGTATCAGGTATATGTCAGCCATAGAATACCTTGAATTCAGTTGATAATTCATTCATCTGAGTTCTGTCATATTGTGGAGAAACGAGACCACTTCAGTTCTGTGCTGTCAAGCTCTGTGCCATTAAAAAGGCTGAGGAAACTACCGCTATTTCTGAAGTCAAAAAAGATGCCAGATTTCTTTTCCTGATAGATTTCAAAGTTTATTCATGGCTATTGGTAATCATTACATTGTGAGAATGCAGAGTGCAGGTCTGGCCTCACAACATTCCCTTTTAGATTTCCAATACATGAAGTATAATGTTGGCTTGTAAATTTGGCATTTCTCTCTTAACACACCCACATTCATATTTTAGATTTGGTTTTACGTATTTCTGCTAAAACTTGCTGTTTAGTCTACATACAGGCGAGGCTGGATGAGGGTTTATTTGCTTTTATTTTACAAGTTTTCTTCATATGCTTTGTTAATGAGGAAACACAACTGTTACCCATAATAGTCAGAAATAGCTTGGATGTACAAAATAATGTAACTACGTGAATAAAAGCAAAATGAAATATTCATGTAACTGAGAACATACTGTTTTGCAAAAACTGAAGGAAAACATGGAATTTTCAAACTTGGTTTTTAAAGTCCTGAGCCTCTGTGGAGGTACTGAAATATTTGCATCACGAAAAGGGTATTGGTTTTGGTTAGTGAACCCTCTGATCGTATTGATGCCAGTGGATACTTCGAGTGCTCCGTATTTTGAAATCAACCTGTATACTTGGCGAATGAGTAAGGATCTACAAGCCTAAATTAAGGTTATCAAGCTGTGAAAATTCTCGGTGAAGATAATATAGTTTCTTTTCATATGTTGTGCTTATTTTGTAGCTACAGGCATGTTCTCATAAAACATACTCTTAAGATCCAACACTGACATCTGCTCCTTTCACATTCACTAGCCAAATGAATACCTCTTGCAGGAGGTTTCCTAGGTCCTCTTCTAGTTTCTGATACCCTGTCCTGTTGTTGAGCCTTCTGATAACGGAAATCAGCTGTTACTGAAAGGGGCTACAACTATACTTTATATATTGATTTTTCTAGTTTACATATTGAAGGGTGGTAAAACCCAATAAAAATACGTGATTGATTTAAAATAAAGACACCCATGCAATTTGTTATTTTGCCAGTAATTACATACAAATTCCAGTTATCAAAGTATCTCCATAGCAATACATTGAAAATTAGACCAGGATTAAACTACAGAAAACAGGAGACATTTTTGAAAGTATTCACAGAGGAGTTAGATTTGTTGTTAAAAAGATGTAACGCAAAATTTTGTGTAGAAGGTGTTAAATTTCATGTCTCGATCCAGTCATTTAAATCTGGTGAAGAACACTCTGTAAAAGCTGTAATATAGTTGTTCATGGAGTATACTAAGTAAATGCTTCTGCTGCCTTGTTGTGGATTATAGCTAGATCTTGGATCTTAGCAACTCTGTTTCGACGCTCTGTGGGAAGAAGGGATGTAAAATATGTGTCACAGAGTGGCATTGAGTCATTGTTTGGAGTAAAATGGGATTAGAGAGTAAATCCTACCTCTGCAGCACTGGCTGGCAGACATCATAGTGTGGGAAAACAAGATAAGGGGTAATGAAGTGAAAGTGTTGTTCTCCTATATTGTGTTTTTCCTCAATGGTCAAGATTTTTATTTTAATATGGATTAATTTAACTCATCACTTAACTCCTTCCACCAAAGAGGACTTAGTTTTGTGGCCAAAAAGGGAGACCCCTATTCTCAGCTGGAAAGTTTAAATCACCCTTGCATTCGTGTTATTCCTAAAACATACTGTCCTAAAGGCTGAGACATCAATAGCTAAGGATGCTGAGGAGTAGAATGCTCATTTGTTTGCATGTGATAAATTTCCTTCCTATAAAGCGGTTCAAAATGCAGGTTATGTGAGGTAAACAGCGTGTAGATATAATACTATGTCCAGTGGTAATAATAAGGCTAGATGTTTTTGTAGGGGGTATTTTTAAGAGAGTTGTCTACCTGTCTTTATGTCAAAGATTTAAAATAGTTTCATTTTATCTTGTTTCCGGAAGTTTTTTCTTGGCTGTAATGAAAACACAGGGTTATTTAGGATTTTTTATTTATAAAGGATGTGTGTTTGACTGACTCCGGAACTGCAATCATATATGTATATTGTCTTCCTTTTGATTTGGTTAGTCTTGTAATCTTGTTGCTTTGTTAATGAATTTGTTTAGAATCTACACTGAATACCCTCTCAATATTCTTTAGATTTCATTTTATCAACTACTGTTAGTAATGCTGTACTTAACACGGCACTACAGTTGATGTTCTATCATGATCTGGCCTCAAAGTATCTAGGTGTATAAGGTTTATTGTAGCTGAATATTTTTGTTTATTTTGCTGCCTAGGCATGATTATTAAATTATCTGCACATCTCAGATTGATCAGAAATTGTTTTTATCAGTTCTCCGTAGCTAAAGCCACAGCCTTACTATTTTTCTAAAGATTCAGAATTTCTGCCAGTAAGCTGTAATACATATAGTTTTGAGGCTTGACTGTAAAGTAAATTCCATTGCTTTATTCACTTACATTAGAAATGGTTTCTCAATGCCCTAGGTTTGAAAAGACTTTGAGAAATTTGAGAATTCGCATAGGAGTGTCTTTCTTAATTCTTCTGATTTTATCTGTTGTGGGGTTTTGTTGTTGTTCTTTGCCTGTAATGGTGTAATCATGGTGAATACTATTTTCCTGAGAGGCTTTTTAGTTTAAGGAAGCATGCCAGAGACCTCAGCTTTTTGGCTTCCTATGCAGATTCAGAAAATGTCTCTGTGATTTCAGAAAATTGTTGCCTCTTCCTTTATTTTTATAACTTCTGATGATTTAAGATTATGATAGTCATATTTCTTGATAAACTAAGATAATTTGCTGAACTTAAATTGCAGTATCAGCACAAGAAAAAAAATAGTAAGCATTTTCCAAACAACAGCTGGGGGTCTCAGGCCCATGAGCATGGCCTGACAGGTGTAACGTAGATACAGGTTTACCACACGGACTAAGGTGATTTTGCCTTTTTAACACTGGTTGGTGCAGCAGATGCTCTTGCATCATGTGGCAGAGTCACGTGTGCACGCAAGCATCCTCTCATGTAAACTGAAGCTGCATCCTTCCGAGTGGGATGGATGCAGAAAACAGATACGGTTTTTTTTGTTCCTTTAATCTATCAGTTTGAATCCCATGCAACAGAGGTTAATAGCTGTCAGTGGCTTATCTGTCCTCTCCTACGCGACGTCTACAGAGTACAGTTACACGTCTGAAGTAGGAAGAGGTCAATCTCAACTCTGTAAGCTGTGTATATTACCAAATATTTCAACAAATAATCTGGCTAAGTTTTTCTTTCTGCTTTTGGAGTATGTGGGTATCCTAAGAGTTTGTGTGTATTCTGAATTTTCTCTTAAATAGACCATACTAAAAGGCAGTGGAAAGAAAGAATGCTTTTGTCCCAAAAGCTTCCTGAATGCTCTTCAATACAGGTCCCCTTTCCGTGTACCAGCAAAAGTTATGCACACTAAAAGCAACTGTTTCAGCATACGTGTTGGACTGACTGAATTGTTACACTAAATTACATGCCAGAATATGAGTCGCATTTACTTCTGCCACTACACAATTCAAATATGTGTCCAGAGTAGTTAATCATGAAAGGGCTCAAAGTTAGGGCAGAATGTAACAAGATTAGGTTGCTTACTTACCAGCCAAAAATCAATAAAAGAGAATCTAATTATCACTTGAACTCTGTCCTTGTCAAATCAGTTGTGAATTAAAAAGGCTAATATCCTAAGGCACAGCATAAGAAATAAAATAAATTTTGAAACCTGTTTCAGGAAGGAAATACAATTTTCTTTCTACTTGAATAACTAAGACATGCAATGTACATCCCCATACTTTGTGTACCTTGTAAACTAATGAACTAAAATAAGCTACATGTTAATTCTCAGTGTCAAAATTATGCTTAATAAACCAACATTTTTATTCTCACTTGATGCTACTAAACTCATGAAGAAAGATGGATCCAGAAAAAGCAAAAAACAACACCCACCCACAACCTGTAGGACTCGTGTCTAGTTTTGACTGACTTTCAGGGGTTCAATATATGTACTATAGACTTCAGGAAAGTCTACTCTCTTCATTTCCAGGATTGTATGAGAGAATGTGCATGTATTCTAAAAGAAATCCCCCCTTTGTTTAGTTACGGTGTTTCAAGTTGTCATGACAAGAAGAAGTCAAGGTTATTGGAAGAGGTGATCTTTTTCAAGTTATAAATACAGTGAATTTCTTGAACCCATACTTTAGTTCCTTAAATTTTCTTGCTTCCTCATGTAATTGAAGCTACTCATGCATTTTTTGGAGGTATAGCTAGCCCTTATTGTAGAATTTTTTGTCTAAATGTAAGAAGAACTATCTGTGAAGGAAAGTCAACTGCTCAGGGTTTCTTAAGGGATGGGAAACAACATTCTAAAGTTGCATGTCTAAGATCACACAACAGACAAGAAGGAATAGAAATTGAATTTTTTTTTTGCTTGTCTACACAAACCTTGTCTAAGATTTCTTAGCTAGAATTAAAAGTGTGTTCTGTTTTAGAGGGGAAACAAATTCAGTAGTTAAAGAACAACAAGAAAATAAACTGAGATTTTTCTCTGTTATTTTTATGCTTGGTGATGTTTCCCCGGTTGCGAGCTCTCTGCATCTTGCTTGGGACTGATTTCATCTACATTTCTTCACGATCTCTCTCTTTGTCATGACTTCTATAGTAATAATCCAAATAGCTTTAAATTTTTAATGGTACTTTTTCTGGTGCCAGAACTAATTAAAAGGGAACATCCCATTCTCACTGCATAGCTGCTTCCCACAGCTAAACTTCCCCTTTATCTGACCATGCTGGAAGGCAGCTGACAAGCTTCAAACAGAAATTCAGAGGAAGCTTCTAGAGAGTGGGACACTTCATTGAGTTACAGGTGCTCATGTTCAGCATAACCACAGTGAATTTCTCCTGTTAGAAGGCAGGATTGCTTTTGACCATTCTGTCTTAAAAAAGACCAGCCAGCAAATGAATAAAAAAAGTTGCTCTAGATACCCAGTGTGTGGACAGAACCGTTGATTGTATAGGGCTCTGTATATTTATCAGTTACTGCCCAGTAGTAGTCTAGTGAAACACTTAGTGAAAGTCAAAGTTATGTTTAACCCCTATAATAAAGAAGAGAGGTCTGTTGGACATACCTGAAGTCTTCCAACAGAGTAGATTGCTGCAGTCCTCCTATTTTGCAGCCCATATAAATGGCATTGTACCGAGGTTTTATGGAGCATAGATTGATTTTGTTTGTAACATGGAGCTAAAGGAGAATGGAAACCTAAGTGCCAACGATCATCCATAGAATTTGGAGTTAATAACTTAGTAGATAATGATAAAGAAAAATACAACATTTGTATCTCCCTTAAACTTATTTTATACTATAATGGGTACAGATTTTACATAACTGTAGGACTGGAGCCTGTGGAAGTGTGGAAAAAACAACAACCTTGAGAAGTCTGCTTCATCTGTTCCGTTTAAAATAAAACGTTTAGTGTGAAGAAACAGTGAGGTTTTTAGGGACCATTGTTTTTTGCCTCTTTTATTTTGAAAAATGTGTTGTAATTCTGACACTCAAATGATCTGATGTTATCCTTACAACATTTTCTTCTCAGAGAGATCATAGCATTCTGTTCTCAAAAGCGCGAAGTACTGTGTTTTTACATGACATAAGATTTATTTTTTTTTCCCCAAGCCTCATGTAGATAGAATTTGCTGAGATTTGTTAAAAGTGTTTATCTCCCTCTTCTTTAGGCAGCTCGCTGTAGCACTCTTGGTTTTTTGTTCTGTTTTTCACAGCCTTTGGTTCTCTTCTGGTCTTTTATAAGCATCAATCAGTTTAGGTCTTAGAGATGTTTGGTAGAATGTATTGTCAAATCTAGGTCTGCTGGTCACTGTTTTCCTCCATCTTTCAACACTGTTACTTCTGATCAGGTGAGTTAGTACTCTTTGAAGTTGGCTTAGGTCACTCATATTTTACCCATCTTTCTTAACACATTTTGCATACCTCAATCTCAGCATGTCTTCCTGAATCGTGCTCAAACTTCATTGTTAAATATTACCCTTAACTTTTCTGAGCACAAGTTGACACAGTTGTTCAAGATTGTTATGGGTTTGTGTGGCGCGGTTTTCTTTGGTAGTGGGGGAGGGGGCTGCAGAGGTGGCTCCTGTGAGAAGCTGCTAGAAGCTCCCCTGGCTCCAAAGAGTCGGACCCGCCTCTGGCCCAGGCCGAGCCCATGTTACCGGCTGGGCTGAGACCAAAACCGCGACAAAGGTGTTGCGATTCCTGTTCCTGTGTTAGGCTCACATAATTTGCCTGAAGTAATTGCCTTAGATACAAATTATCTTCCTAAACTCTTAGATAATATTTAATATATAGTTGTCCCTTGCAAAAATAAGTGCTTCAAATCAAATGCAGATTATACACATTGAAGCCAGCCTGTTCACATTTGGCTTATAAACTACAATGGAAATCATAAATAGGGAGATTCTGAGAAGTTACCAAAGCTTTTTATGTGCAAAGATTATTGCAAAAAACTGACAGAGAAGCAAGGTGAGAAACGGGGTATGTTAATTTTAATAAAGATACAAGGAACATGTGTCATCTAAGAGTGTTAACACATTCAGGAGAGAGCTGAATACAATTGCAAATGATAAAGTAGACTGATAGAACAAGGTAATAAAAATGCTTCAGAATAGAGAAAATCATAGCTTTTCAGATCAGCTCTAAGCAAGATGTCAAATCAAAGTAGGAGGCAAAATATCTCAGGATCACAGATTTATTAAAATCTACTTATGTAATTTTGAAAATTTTAATTCTCTAAATATGCAAATACAAAGGTTTGACGTGTGACTTTACAGTTGGCTTAAATTTCGGCTTTAGAAGAGAAGGGCTTGATAAAATGACTCAGAAAACCCCCACCTGATTTCAAGCCCCATATGTGTAATCATAAAGTGGCTTAGATGTGGTGAAATTTATTAAAGCTTTCAGAACTTCTGCATTAAAATAACGGTCAATTTTTGGTGTCATCTTAGTTGGGCTTCTAGAAACTGCTACCAGTCAAGTCTTATAGTTAAGAAAAGAGTTGGCGTAAGCCAGGAGTAGCTAGTTTGTATATTCACTATGCCTAATTAAAACCAAAGTATGTCTGGTTGTGTCCTACATGCTGTTGAGTGGTGATTCCTGCTGGAGGGTCTTTTTGTGTTCAAAAAAGTTTCACTTTTTAGAAGTTTGCAAAATGGGTGGGAAGCTGCTTTCCCTTTCATGACTTAATGCAGTAAGTCAATATGGTTAAGGATGGTGGTTTTTTTCTCAATTTCATACTGAGAATAAGCAGTAAATTCAAGACCCTATGTTTTAATTATGTGGCCAAATCACAAAAGAAAATTGCTTTACTTTTGTTATGATGCAAATTTCTTTTAATCTCTTGAAGTACAAACTTTGATTTTTAAGTCTCAAAGAAAGTGGTTCATTACCAATTTTAAAAGTGCAAACTGATTTATATGATAAAAAAATAAATTAGTACTGTTGGGTAAGCTAACTGACTCATGTATGTCCATAGCTGCCCTTGCTTCCCAGTTTGCTGTTCTGGGACTTCACATGGCTGATGTGAAATCCTCCTAAGTATAATTTCAGGGAAAGAGTGTTGATGGTTGGACGCGATAATCTTAAAGGTCTCTTCCAACCTAAATGATTCTAAATACTCCAACCTTAGCCTTATTAGCCTCTTGTTGCTGGCCACTTCTGAGGTGAAGGTTTATTTTCGCTCAGCATTTGATGAAGAAATATATTTAACTGGAGGGGTTCTGATTTATTGTTTTTTCATGGTTCCTCTTTATCGTATGAACAACAACTGTTGGCTGTTCCCCTCAATTTCTTAAACAATTCTCTGAAGGAAAGAAATGTCTGAAAGAAGAGACCAGAGGGTGAGATTACCATTTTACACTAATGCATATCGGGGCAGGGAGTGTAGCTGAGGTGAGTGGAAAATATGGGTATAAAACTAGGGTGAAATAAAAGTCTGGATCAAAATCGCAAGCAGCTTTTGAAAGCAAACTGCAGGCCCAGACAAGTTCAGCTTTTTGTAGTGCATTTACATTTTCTTGAGAGTGTTAGCAAGATTTGGAAATGACTGCTACAGATTGTGTTTCTAATAGCTTAGGATTGTGAATGGAAATTTTGGTTTCTGTAGTTTATTTGTCGTTGTGCTTTTTATGTGGGGCTTTTTTTTTTTTTTTTTTTTTTTTTTCCAGTTTCCTCCCCACTTCTTCCCCCAGAGACGGTATCTAGAGAAATAGTACACTGTTCTGGTACTCTTAACTGGATGGTTTAAGTTTGGCATCTGATACAGGTATCAGGCAATGGGCTGCTTTGAGAACATGGCTAGTTGTCTATTTGCTCATTTTTACTTCCCTTGCAAGGACATCTCTGAAATTCTTGGTGATATAGGGGAAATGCAATATCATCTCATTGCCATCAACTTATAAATAGCAAATAGTATGTATGGCTATGTAGAAGCATTCTGTGATAAGCTGTACTTCTGCTAAATATGATTGGTTTAGATTATCTTATAAACCTTCCTTTAGTAGCATAAGGAGCAGCTACTCACATACCCAGCTAGCTTTCTTAAAGATTTTGCTTATGGTGTTTACGTCAGTCTACTACATAGTTTGAAGATAATTCAAACGATGCATTAAGATGCAAGATGATTCACCAGCAGAGAGGTACAGATGGTCTATTATTGAATTACAAAGTAACAGTGGGAAGGCAGGGACAGTATTTATGGTATTTACCTGCACAGAGGCCAGCAAGCTGTTCAGAGCTAGTTCCGTGTGAGGCAGCCTTACTGTTTTGCACACTAAACATCATTATTTTTGTTCACTTACTGGTAATTGGGAGGCAACTGTGAAGAAGCAGCCCTTTTCAGGATGGGTTAGCATAGACTGGGAGCCCATTCAGGGCACGCTCCAAATTTCTACTTATATACCAAGGATTACAGACAGTATGTAAATAGTTACAGTCAAAGCTAACATGCCCAAAAGGTCATAACCATGTATGTAGCATCTTAGCATACAATGTGAGCGATTTCATGCGGAAAAAAATGTGAAACACATACTTTGCTACCTCAGTATCTAGCAGGCCAAATGCATTTCTTGTTCTTTTTGTAATTTTTGACATATTCTCATATAGTGTGCTTTTGTATTTCTAATCTAACTGCAGTAGAGTTAAGCACTTCACAAAACAATCATCATAAGAAGGATGAAACAAGTATGTAGCAATGATGGGTACTACAACAGAAAGTATAATTATTTGTACCCAATTTACAACTGAGTAGGAAAAGAACTATTTTTGACAAAAGGTAACATCTAAGCAATTAGCTGGCAAGATGGTCTGTCACATCATTTTAAATGTATTTTGATGACTGTGTCTTGTAGTTCTAATCCTTTTAATCTCAAAGTTTAGGTAGAAATGAATTACACAAACTTGTTTTCTTTTTGGCAGTCTGACTACCTGTTTGAAAAATGTCTGTGGGAGAACAAACTCCCGAAGGTGCTTTTCAGGATGTCTTCTATGTTAGGAAACAGCAGATAGCCTGATCACTCAGGAGTTTTTATTGACTGACTGCTCGTGCAGTTCTGTCTCTCTTGGTGGAGGAATTTGGTCTCAGATTCCCTCGAGTTTGCTCAAGTGGCAGAATTAGGCAGTCCTGTTCAATGTTAACAGGTGCACCCAGATTTTCTCTCTTTAAATAATTCATTGTGTTTTGAAGCTCTTTTTGTAAACAACATCTGACAGTACAAGACTGCTCATATTCTTTCTATTCTTTGCTTAGGAATGTCATTCAATCACACATTTGATTTCATAGTTTAAGTATGAATTTAATATTAAGCACATGCCCCGAATTCCACTTTGTGCATAGTATGTTGAGCCAAACAGATGCATATAGTATGTGCTTATGTATTTTATTTCATTTGAACCACAGTAACTAATATTTTACTGTAGATTAAAGCCTTTTGTTTTACTTGATTGTCTGAAAAATCACAGTTTAAGGCATGAAAACTTGGAGAGGGTGACCAATTGGATGGCATGTTAGCTGTGGCTAATGACTTTAAATGGAAGAAGCTTTCTAAAATGGTGGAAAATGACTGATGTAAAATTTAGCATATTCTTCTCACTTTTTTTCTCATAGTCAAAATGCTCCCCCCAAGCTGCTGCAGATGGTTACAGTCTTTTTTCAGACTTTTTTTTTGTCTTGCATTTCCACAGCATTAGGCTTGATTATCTCCGTTGAATTGCTTTAGGGAACCCAAGATCAACACTCATTTGCAATATCCACATAAGACGATGAAGTGTGATAGTTTGCTCTCAGAAGAAGGTCATTATTTTTTCTTTAACCCTTCATGTAGGAATTCTATAGCCAGACCTATTATCAATAATGACAGCAGCTCCTTTCAGTAAGAGGGAGGCTGCTGTTGGCAAAGATTTAATATTATAAGCTTTCACAGTGTATTTAGTTTGTATGTCTCTTTCTGTATTAACATAATTCCATACAGTATTGGATACTGTTTCTATTGTTCATTTAAAGATTAATTTAATCTGTCATTTCATGTTTTTTCTTTCGGTTTGTTTCATAGAATCATTAAAAAATTGAGCTAGAGGAGACCTGTGAGGTCATCTCATTCATCCCTAGAGTCCAAAGGCAGAAGTACCTCTACAACTAAATTATTATTGCCATTAAGTAAAATGTCACTTTTCAATTCAAACTGCTCCTGCCGCAAATGTTTGATTAGCTCGATCGTGACCAATTTGCATGTTCTTTCATGTAGGTAACAGTATCAGCAGTACTGCAGTTTTAAGTTCTTATGCCTCAACTGTGTTTCCAACTAGTACAGTGAGCGATAGAGATGTAATCATCCTGTCTCTTTCTATCTTCCAGTAAGTTATTAGGGGGACACAGAATTCATATAAGCATTATATTTTTAATACTTAGCCAAACCTAAGCTTTTCAGCTCTGCTATTTTAATAACAACAACAACAACAATAATAATATCATTATGTAGTCATAATTGCTTATAATAACCATTGTTTCTTTGGCACTCTGTTCCCAGCACTTCAGAAAATCCTAAAAAAAACCCCATACCTTGGTGGCCCCCCAGTTTTTGCAAACTTAGTCAAGGCAAACAAAACAATTCTGAATTTAGCAACTGAAGGAAGGAAAAAAAGGAGGGGTTGTTGCTATGGAGAAAAAGGCAGTATTTTTAAGATAATTGATTTTTTTTAAAAAAGTGCTTTCAGAAAGAGAGAATGGGAGGCATGATAATAGGTAGCAAAAAAAAAAAAACAACCCAACAATCAAACCCCTCTGCCCTCCAAAACCAAGAGGGAAAATACTAAGTTTGGTATACGTGGCAAAATATATGACTGGGAGAATGTCAGATCAAATGAGAGAAGAAATGTAGAAGCAAGTTTGTTTTGGCATCTTGAAGCATTCGTATTTTCAAAAAGGTTGTTATTAGTATAAGAAGCTCATGAGTGGGGCTGCTGAACAAGGTATACACGCACTTCTTAGGCAGTGAGTTTTTGTGTTGATTCAGGAAGGAATCCCCCTGAAGATTAGAACAGTTTTTCTCTTGTCTGAGGTCGTAGTATCAGAGAGAACCTAAAAAGATAAAGGAAGAGTTAGTAGCACTGTTGCTGGAAGGACAGGGAAAGAGCTGCTCAATCTTGTTTCCAGTTGTATCTCTGTGTAATCACACTTCAAATGTCATGTGAAAGTGTTAGTGGGAAGCCTACTAACATGTAGGATGTTATTCTCTTGGATATCATAAAAAAGGCTTTAGCATTTACTAGATTTCTATTCCCCCACGTTTTGCCTTCCTTCATTAATCACATTTTGTTTCAGACATCCAGTGTCAGTGGTGCAAAGTCTCATCCTAGAGACTGCTGTTACTGTACTTCAGCTGTCTGGACACACATTAGTAGCGGCGTACTGTCATATCACTGTCTTCGGAAGTCTAAGGCCTCTTTATACCAGCTTTATGCAAGTGCTCAGTGTTTCTATATTACTGTCGTCTGTTCTCATCTATGTAGACTTTTCAGTGCTTATCAGTTCTAGTAATGAAAATCTCAACTTGAAAAGGTTTATTTATGTTTATGAGGAACAATATTTAGCATTGGTAATATTGTAAGAATAAAAAAACCCTATAAGGTTTTTTTTTTTTATCTTAAGCTTTACATTACTTCACAGTACATACATACTGCCTGCCAAGATTACACACGTAGATGAGCAGTGCCCCTTCTCAAACACTGCGCTTTCTAGTTGTGACTTGGTTTATGCAGGTGGCTAATAAGATTTCAGAAAATGAGGTTACACTTGGCATTTCTATTATAAATTGTAGTCATTGGTGCATTCCGTATGTTTTCTGTACTTAGATTTTTCTGTAATATTAGTTTATTCATTGTCATGCTTCCATTATCTGCACACTTGTTTCAATGCCTTTTTACTTTCCTATATAGAAAACACTGTTGTTGCCATAAGTCTGTGAATTTTCCAGATGATATTCAGTTTAGAAGGCACCTCAGGAGGGCTTTACTCAGACCATGATTTTCCCATGGGCTGAAGTGAGGCTGACTGGCTTTGCTATGACATCGGCTAGCTCTTTCAGCAGCCTTGGATGCTGTGCAACAGGTCCTACGGACTTGATAAGTAGAGTTCTCACAAGTAATCCCTTGCCTGAGCATCATTCACTGCCGGTAAGTCCTCTCCTCCTTGAACCCTGCCTCTCAGCACAGAGGCCCAGGAGCCTCAGCAGTATCCACTGGCACTTAATTACTCCCCTCATTCAACCACAGTCCCACGTTTTCTTTGTTTAAACTTTTAATGTAGCAGTAGAAGGTCTAGCTAACTGGGAGCTCTGCAAGTTGCTGCCGTGGGAAAGGAGGAGGGAGTGGAAAGGGAACTAAAGAACTGTGAGAGCAGCAGTCACTGTTCAGGAGTAAGGGGGAGAGGCTTTGCTTGCTAGCAGATCTGCAAGTAGGTGCTGTAAGAGAGAATGGAACATAAGAGACTTGAAAAAGCATGTGAAAGTAGTGGCCACGGCTTGGAGAGAGAGCGCAACTTCTTGGTAAGGGTTAAAACCAAGGGCAGAACCAGCTAATAAGGCCTATGGAAAAGAACCGTCTCAACAAGGAATTCTTTTGCTCTCCTTCTTCCCAGCAAGAGAAGAGCTTCCATCCTACTTCCCACACTGTATCCAACCCTCAGGATACACCTCTCTCTCCTATGAGTGGCTATGCTTCTCCCACCTTATGACAGATCATCAGCATACAGAGGGTCACAGCTGTGGCCTGAAGAGTCCTCACAGAGGAACAACTTCTGTTCTAGAAAGTATTTCTGCACACAAAGCAGTTAGTGGCCAAGTGCCCTGGTGCACCTAGCACTATGCAGAGACTAAAGAGTTATTGAGTGACCATGCCCTTCCCAACTCCTGATGATCCATTGACATATTTTGGTCTGTGCTTTCTGTGTCAGCCACTGGCCCCACATTGTCCCCACACCCCCAGGGATAAACATGTAACGATGGCATGTAGGAGTAATACTTCAATGATGGATGGCGTGGACTTTTCACTTCTCCCACATGGCAAGCCTGGCAGTTTGAGCTCAGGGATGTGCTCCAAATAAGCTGGAGGGTGCAGGGATGTGCTCCTATCTGAAGGCCTTTCTTTTTATAGAGTAAAGCCTGACTCGGCAACCTTAAAGTATGATTATTGTTCCTGGTTTTCAAGAAACCTGGCACCATCTTTTTTGGTTTAATGAAGCATTCCTGTCGTACTAGACTGCAGTCATAACTTAGAAACTTGCTGGTGCTGTCACCAAGCTGAGCTACTGCCAAGACACTTGCAGCCCTGTCGGAGGGGTTAAGATTCCTAAATAGTGTCATATTGTTGGGGCACCAAGTTACACCTCCGATTTTCCAAGAGTAGGAGGAGGTAGCCATTGACAGATAGGACAGAAGAGAGTTGAAAGTAAAAAGGGATAATAAGTTATAGTAGCAAAAATGAAGTTTAGCAAGGGCTGATTGCAGTAGAAGAAAGGGCAGGTAAAGAAAAGAAAGGATTTCAGACCAGAAATGCGTGTGACTAAAGAAGAAACAGCAGAGTTGAACTCGTTGAGGACTTTCAGTCACTGGCAGTCAGTTTATATGGTGGAGGAACCTCCTCATGTTTGCTGTGGTTTAAGAACTTTCAGTGGTGCAGAAGTCGCATGTGGTGGTGTCAGCTCTGTTTGAGTTTGGACCTAATGATCTCTATCAAAGTTGTAGAGCACTTTGGTGCAGTACTTCTAGTTTAGTTTTCCAAAACCTAATATGTTTACAAAACTGCTCTGAGAACTGAGCAAGCCCATAGGAAATGCAGTGAAGCGAATCAGAATTTGGTTTGAGACTGCACTGTTTGTCCAAATGGGATTGCTAATGTATTCACAGCCTCTCTTAAAAAAAACAAACCCCAAAACACAAAGGAGCAAAAAAGCATATTTTGCTTGTATGCTTATATTCTACCAACAGAATAGAGAAATTACTATTTGTTGTAAATAAAAAAAAAACCCCAACAAACACACACGAAACACCTCTGTTTAATTAAGTTTTCCAGATACTACTTTTCTTAAATACACGTTCATGTTTTTTGACTTCCAACACCCTTGCTTTCCTTTTATTTCCTTTACTCTTGCATTCACCGTGTTGTTTCCAGCAATCTAAGCTGTTTAATGGGTTTACACAGCTTTAAATTGCGTCTGAATCCCAGGCTCAGCTCCTAATATGCATGACTAAAAATCTACATTTACATAAATTTATCTTTTTCTTTACAGTTTACTGTACGAACATGAAATACTTCTTTGCAAGCTTAAAAGGTTACTTCATTTATATCTGACATCTTTGTTCTGACATTTGAATTTCTCCATTTGTTTAAGAAAACAGTGTCACCTGTGTATAAGCTAGTCATCAAGAGACAAAAAGAGTGCTTTAAAATGAGGTAGTAGTTCAAACTTGTTGAGCCATGGCCAATTCTCACTCCTTGTCTTCTTGACTTTCTATTCTGGGGTAACTAGTTTTGTGTAACAATAGAACAAATGCTGCTCTAAAATAAAGACTGAACTAAAAATGGAATTAAATCAACTTTTTCTGGCCTTCATAACTTTGCTCTCCCCCGGTCAATGTAATTTGTTTGATACTTTTTCTTTGTACAGACTAATTAATTGTTTGCAAAGCACTTTTCAGATAACTGTTAAATAAATGCTTAATATTATTATTACAAGTATACTTATTTGCAATTCACTTATTTAATTGACCTCTATTTTAATGCAGCTCATAATGACAATCAATTAAATACTTTTTCAGCCTTCATTGATCTTCTTTCATCCCACTCTGTGTTTTCTAACTGTTTTTCATCTCAAATCCCTTCAGAAGACAGGAACAAACCTAAAATCACTCAAAAGATACTTTAGCTTCTCCCTCCTTTTCTCAAGCTAGGTACAGAATTGGAAGATTTTTACAGTGCTTCGGCTATAGAAATTCAGAATAAGCACACTTATTCCAGGGCTGTACAAAATGATGACCCTAATCAATTGAAGTGTAATACACCAGAATTTGCGGTATTTTATCAGTATGTTTGAGAAGAGCGCAAAAAGCACCTCAGGTGTTTTGTTCTCTTCAGTGGAAAAGTGAAGCGAAATAGTCTTTATTTGTCACATCAGGAGTAACTGGTCAGTTCTATATTTTGGCTGCAACACCCTACAGCAGAAATAAATTTCAAAGAAAAATTTTCATCTCTTCTGTCATAATTTATTTTTTATTTTCTTATTGTAGTACTCCTTAAAATGTGAGCTTCATAATATGCATCATGGTGTCCTCAGCAAGGTGATAAGCTTGTTTAATGCTTATTTTCATTTTAAAAAATATTTTTACTGTGGTTTCATGGGGTTCTTTTTCATAGAGTTGTGCAGGTGATTTGCCATTGACCAAAAAAACGTCTAAAATCTCTTCTCTGTGATATGTATACCATGTTGATGTTTTAGACAACTCATTTCCCAAGATCTGTTCTACATTTGTTATTTGTGACTCCGCATATTACTTGTCAAAGTAATTACCATGGAGCTGGATTCATTTTACTTTTAATGGCAGATTCCCCTTGGAATAAGGATGCGTTTTGTATCAACTATGTTTATCAAAATGGAAATTCCCAATTATGACATTCTTTTTCTGATACTTCTGAATAATTTGGAAGAGTAAAAACCTGCTTACCTACACGATGGGATACATCAGATTTCCATGGCACAAAAAAGAACAGCATCTTGTGAAGCTGGCTAAGAGCAAAAATAAGAAAGGCCTATCAAGATGAGTGAGAAACACAAAAGAAATGCAAAGACTTGAAATATCAGTGAGGGAGATAGGTTTTAAGGTTTCTTTCATCTATGATCATCTTCTAGAGTTACAAATAGCTCAGAAAATCACGACTAAAAAACCCCTCCTGCCACAGCAAATACTGACTGGCAAAAGGAAGGGAGGGTATGCCCAGAGCTCTCAGATCATAAGCATGGAGAGGTTACTTTTTAAGCTTGAGTTAATGATTCAGAGATCCTTTCTGCATCCAACCTGTTAAATACAGGTTAATGAAGTGATCTGTATAAAACACTGGATTACTAATTATTGCATTGAGATGGATTAAAACCTAAGCCGAGAGGAATGATAGGTGCTGTTTCTAAATAGCTGATTTCATAGCAGTGAAAACCATTATAAGGCACATTATCTGGAAGTAAGTATTTAAAGAAGAAAAGCAAATAATAAGTGGGAAGCAATTTATTTTCAGGATAACTAGGAAATAATGCTGGTTAGAAATGAAATGGGATAGAAAAGAACAGCAAGAAAAATGCAATCTGAAGGCAGTTTAAAAATACGTATATACTTTTGCGTGTATGTATACACATCCAAATAGGTAAAAGTTCAAGCTATTTGGTATAAATACAATCAGAAGGAATATTCGAAACTTAGAGAACTCAATAGGTGGTAAGAACTATAAACAGAAGTGTAACTAAGTTAAGGCAACAAAAAAGCGGTTTTTGAAGGATTGTAGGAGTTGGTATTACACAGCATGCTCACAGTCAAAAAGTGACTCCAATTAACAGGGGTTTTTTGTTGTTATTACTACTACTACGCCACAGTTCAATGGGGAAATAGAATCACTGCTATGTAATCTGGAATTTTAGAAGCAAGACGATTGTATTTTTGTTAAATTCAATTTGCATTGATAAAGGTAACAGCAATGGTAGAACAGGTTTTCCTGATACACTTAATCTGATATTACCTCTGTACTGAGAAAACAAAATGGTATGCATTATATAAATTAAAAACCAGCTATTTGATGAATTTCAAAGGGGAAAAGCTACCAAATGCATTAATGTCTAGTGGACAGCAAAAAACTTTGGCTCTTCATTTTATAAGTTTTTTTTGGTAGTGTCCCAGATGACAAAATAAACTTCTTTCTTTAGATATTTGCAGGTACTTTAAGGATGAATACTACAATTGAAAAGGACTTATTGTTGGTAAAGGAGCAGTCATGACTGGTAAATTTACAGACAGGTTAATATTATCTCAGAAGGGACAAAGAACAAGCCATACGTCATACATATCTATATCGATATATAGATATATCTTTGTATATTGTGTATACAAAGTTGTCAGACCATACTTAAAAATAGTCAGCTTTCTTGTGGAAATGATTGGAAGTCATGATGATTTATTATGAGATTATTTAGATGGAGTGGAGTGGTTATTTTAACAGGGTCTTTGTTTCTAATTCAACTCCCATAAGAGTATGCTAAATAGTTCTTACGTGTCAATAGTTCAGTAAAGATGCTGATAAACTTAAAGAGTATTTAGAGTGTGAGATTGAACAAAGTTCTAGAAAACTTTCTATGTGGTGAAAGATTCAAGAAGCCTGAGCTGACTAGCTTATCGGGGGGGTGATTAAAGGTACCTGCCTAGGAAAAAGATATCTGGTAACAGGGATAATCTGCAGTCCACCAGAATTAAATCACACAAACTCTGGAAATTGAAACTATGAAAATTCAGACTCAGGTAACAAATTGTTAATGGCAAAGGTAAATAAGGTCTGGTAAACTGCTGTAAAAATTATCACACATATATCACATATATATAGATTATTCTACTATGTGTACTGTATTTAAAAATGAAAGTGCTTAATTATATTAGCTGTATTAGTATTCAGTCACGAGATTACAGCATCTCTAGATTTGAGCCTGGTAAGCTCTATGATTTTTTCTTTAATGTATTTTTTTTCCCAATTTGGACATCACTATTTGTTTTTGTATCCTGGTTCCACTTGACAGCCTCCTTTCATTCCCTCTTAAACAGCTGTCCTTACTAAAAATGGAGTGAATTACTTATTTAGTTTTTAAGCCATATATCGATTGCCTTTAATTTTGTCCCCAACCTCACTATGTAAAACCTTCCTTTTTCATTTCTGTATTTAGTAGTTGTATCCATATTTAGGTATTTTAAAGTGAAAATGAAATATGTCTTAATGGTTACCGGCCAAAGGAAGTAAATGCTTTTGAAGGATATAAAAATAACATAGAAAAAGAGTTTTAAAACTTAGTGACTTAATTTTGATTTAAACCAAAGAACCATGAACAAGAAGAACAAGCGTCCTTTGTATCCACAATCAATATTTATGTGTAAAGGTGTTTGAAAGATGTAGAATGACTAAGAGGGAACATTAAAAAGGGCAATTAAAATAATTTTTTAGAACTTCAAATAGACATGAATTTGGTTTTAGATTTTACAAGCTGAATTGGCAATCTTGGCTGAGACAGAAGTGAAAATTTTATCTATTTGTTCCACAGCAAATGGTAGAGAAGTGATAAGCCTGATGTGTAGGGGTTTTTGGTTTGGTTTTTGTGTGTGTGTGTGTATGTGTGGATACTCGCTACAGGGATTGTTTGCTTTTTACATGCATATTTCACAAAATGCTATGGGCATTCAACCAGATCCAAACATGCCTGTACAAGACAAATAAATAAACAAACACTGTTTGTTTTTGACCCAGTGAGTACATTAGGATGTTTACATCCTGAATGTGATAAATTACAAGAGGAACAATAAATCTGATTAAGAATGACATATTAACTCTGATTTTTACACAAAATTGTCTGATTGCCAGAGTGTTTCTGTCCATACGAAAAGATTGTGAAGCTTTAAAAAGAAGGCAAATCAAGGATGTATTTTTCCCCTTTTTAAAAAGATTTGCTATCTTTTTGTAATCTTACCCCTCGTATGATTACCAAAAAATAAAATTTAATAGATTCTGGACAAGTTTTTTACATCTTCATTAACATATTTCATTGTGGATTTGGTTTATTTTGTTTCTTTGGGGATTCAGGTGTTTAAAATTACTCAATAAAAGATAAAATAAAACAGGGAAGGGAATGTAATCTACACTTCAGATGGGGAGGGGTTTTTTAACACTTTTGACACTTCTGTGGAAGCGAGGAGTGGTGTTTGCCATTGAAATCAGAGTACAAGATTGTTCCTTTAATCAGGCTGTCCCCGGTGGAGATCTGATTTTGGGTTTTGCCCTAGATCATAAACTTGGTGAGCTCAGCTGTTTCTTTGCAACATACTGACCCAGAAAGAACTCTTAAGAGAACTGTTTGAAGAAGACACTGTGCTGATGATATTAAGCCTGTGCCATCATATAAAATCAGTAAAGAAGGTATATCTAGTGCGTGTGTTGGGGGGAAGGTGACACTAGGTCTACATATATATGAGTTTGTCCCTGAAAAAAGACAAGCAATGGAAAGAATGCATTGCTATTTTAGTTGCTATCCAACCAGGGGGATAAAGAATAATACCAAAAGGCCTATTCTTCCTGCAAGTGTCACACTTCATTATATTCAGGCTAGTTGCCCAGGATAGATTAATTTGATTTAGGTGTTTAAAATTGATTGGAAAATAATATAATACTTCCATGCTTAAGGATTAGATACTGTGATGAGGTTCTTGTAGTTCTTTTTTCATAATATAAAATATATGTATAATAATCAACAAATGTAAGTATAAGTATTATAAAATCAACCTTTAACCCGTTCCATCTTTGGATTGTGTGATGACTTAGTTACTTAAACAGGTCCATTACACCTTGGTAGTGAAAAATTCATTAATGTAGATAATTATAAGTGTAATAGGAAAATCTGGCAGGAAGCAAAAGCAGAAAAAAGAACAGTGGCTTCAAACACTGAACAGCTGGCACCAAAAAATTACTTGTGACAGCTAAACACAGAATAAGGACAAAGACAAGCAACTCTTGTTCTCTGTGTTCCCACAAGCGGTCTCATAAGCACAACAGCTTAGCAGGAGCTTCTCGGTACACACAGCGGGGTCTAGCTGGTACCAAGAATCTGCTGCTGAAGAGGCCGTGCGAGGGCACTGTCAGCCTCTTCCACTTCACTGCAGGGTGTCCCGAGTGAACCCCAAGAAGGGACTCTGAGCTACAGCCTATTGCAGTGTTGGATGCTGGATACCATCCTGTTGAGCAGAATGACAGCTGGAAAGAGTGTTTTCTTGTTTTTAAATAGAGAAGAATGAAGGAGAAAGTTAAGAGATGGGAACGTGCGAAGGAAGCGGTGCCATGAAAAGCAAGTGAGAGAAAGAGAGAGAGGCAAGTAACGTGTGAGGGGAGAATAAGCAAGCTTTCCCATTTGGTCTGGGACTCGCCTCCAGTGATGCCGATGAATGTCCTGTCCTGACTGTGTACTGACCAAAGCTGGCAGAATTCCCTGGCAGAGGCAGATACAGGGGAGCAAAAAAGGCCAGAAGCAGCTTCCTCTCATGCGGGGAACTTCCCTCTCAGAAGTGGGAACCGGACATCGTGACAGTACAACCTAAGCTACACATGCAATTTCAGTCTCAGAGGCACAATGCTGAACGATCAATAAAGTCAAAAGCTACACTGGACTTTTAAAATTACTGGCTATGAGTCAAGTATGATAAATACAGTTCATCTGGGAGAGCATCTAGAATTTAATAAACCAAAAATGGGTACTGTAAGCAGTAGTAGGAAAATACTTAACTTCAGAAAAACAGACTCTGAAAGAACATGGAATGAGGTGAGGAATACTCAGTAACGCCTCAAACATCCATATTGGAAGGTAAAGCGATATTTAAAAGTGTAGAGTAATCCATACTTGGAAGTCATATTGAAAACCTAAAATATCTGAGAAACGAACAGAAATAATTGTGGCTTAGTAGAATTAAGAACACACTGGGAACATTAAAATGCAAAGAAATAAGGAAAGTGGCTGAACACTATCACTTAGTATTAATCTTGTAGAATAAGCATAAGGAATGAAACAGAGAACCAGTAAACTGATGGCAGCAGCTATGAGATGTAGATTTTCTAATTGAAAGGAGAGGCCAAGAAAAAGGGAAGCTAGTCACCACATAAAGAGGCCTAAATGTGTATTATTAAGGCTGAAGATGTGGTGTGAGTTGGTTTGTTATTTATAGAGGATAAATACAGATTTATTTCAAGTTAAGTATTGGTTTTGAGAGGTGAGGGGCTAAAGTCACATAATCACACAATTTAAGAGAAGAACTAGAACTATAGTAGTCCATAATAGTGACCATAACTGTTGCTGTGGTTTGACTTTCCATACGAGCTTGCTCTCTGTAAGATCAGTGGTCTTGGTCCTGTCAGCTGTCCGTGCTCCTACTTACCTTGCCTCCTCGGCTTCTGTGCATTTTAATGCTAGTGTGCTCCTCCATCTGGCACAATGTGTGTCAAGGTAGGTTTCTTGCTCTGAAATTATGGTTAGAAAGAGCTCAAAATCGTTGGCAGTCCTGCATAATTGTAGTGAAATGCAACTCAGGAGAAGAGTTGCAAAAATCTCAGGTGCTGAGAGGTGATCTGAGTATGGGTTCCTCTCATTTTCTTTTCCATTCTAACACTAACTCAAATAGCCTCGGCTGCTTAAAAAGTGCACGTGGAGAAAATGTGCCGGAGGGCTTGGGTATCTGTTGAGAATGTGGGCCAACTTATTACCTGAAACTATATGGTGCTAGCAAAAGTTGCAAGAAATAAGTATAGGAATTCTGTGCAGAGACCTGAGATGCAGTACAGTGAGAATAGATGTAGCCTTAATTAAATGTACATATAATCTGCAAAGTGTCTAATGTTGAAAAAAACCCTGCTCAACTCTCACTTGATGTTATGAAGATTAACTAAATATCTGATACAGTGCTTGAGGTTTCTTAGATGGCGCAATAGTTGTGTGAAGGGAGAGAAAAATGAAGAAACAATATCCCAAAGCTCCTAGTTTGAAAAAAATTTTGGAAATCTATTTTAAAGATGTGGCAGAAAAACACCTAGTAAAACAATTTGGTAAAGGATATCCAGCGTGAATTCAGGCAGAAGAGGTCATGCTGAACTAATCTGTTTGAGTTCTTTGAAGATATTAGTGGTAAGAAAGATAAGGAGAATTTAGAGGATGTAGCATCCTTACATTTCAAAAAGAATTTGACAGGCTTTCACATCAGAGATAAATGCCTATGGAAAGAACTCTCGAGTAGGAGGTAAATGAAGATGCTGGTAGAAAATTATCTGAAAGCAAGGAAATCGGAACTTTGTGAATTTCAGAGAAGTTGAATGACATTCCCCTGGTCATTCTGTTTCATGAAACTTGGACAATAGGGCCAAATATGATATTACTAATTTTTAAAATGGTTGAAGAAAGAGAGCAGAAGTAACTCAGGGTTATTAAATCCATTGCTCAAAACTTGAGTCATTGGGATTAAGATTTGTCAGGAACCTATTTATATTCACACTCAGATAATCTCCTGTTACATGATCACGCCACAGTTTTCCACAGCATTTGCCCTCTTTAACATATAAAGTGTTTAGTATTCACTTGGCTAATCAGTAATTTGCTTTACCTTCAGTCAGCCTCAGGTCCTATTAATTATTACCATTTGACTTGTGGTTTGAGATAGATTTTTTAATTTCCTCATTGGCTTTTCCATGACGGTTCCCAATAGCACACACTGTACTACAATGGAGGAATATAAGTTCTACCTTTCAGTGGTGGGCAACCGAGACACTGAGCAATTACAGTCAAAGGTGTCTACTTACTTTGTATTATCAGTCTGAGGTTCCTAGAACATGACCTGTTATTGTACTTAATGTATACAGCATTTTGTATATTCAAAACACAACTTCTATTTACTATGGATGAAGCAATAAGTGAGGAACATAAAACTTGTGACGACTCTCTGTGAAAAGCTTTAAATTTAAATTGGCCTAGTACAGCATTTGACTGCCTGAACTATCTAGCTATCCTGTCTATTAATGTGTTAAAACTAAAGAACTGTACATTATAACTTCCTTAACAAATAAGGAAGAAAAAAGTCTCACTGGCCGCAGAACTGATGTATCCCCGGGGTATGCCCAACCCATGCTGTGAAATAGGCAGATTTCCCTTGTTAAAAAAAAGAAATATTATAACTCATTGAGCATTTTTTGGTGATATTTCCCAATTTTGAATGACTTGCTTTGCAATCTTGATAATAGCATTTTAACGTATCTTTCCTCTATTTATAGATGGGAAAGTTTTCCAAAGGTAAGTGAGAAAGTACCTTTCGGTATGTGGCAACCTGCTGACACCTATAGAGCCGGAACTGTCCCGTCCCCTGCACAGGCTTCTCTTACCAAAGCTAAGGAGGCAGCTGAGAGCAATTGCAGTTCTATGCATAGATTAACGCGGAGGACGTAGATATTTCTTGGGTATTTCCTGGCAGGTGGATGAAATACTGATGACGTTCAGGAGTGTATGAGGTCTTCCAAGACATACATGGGATTATGTGATTAGTGTGCACAGGCACAAACCACATAAACGTGATGTTTTGCTGTGCCAGAGAACTGTTACCTTCTGGGATTAGGCAGGGCCAGTTCATAAGATGGAGAAGGTGTCTCTCTTGATGCTGTGAGCTGCTGAATCAGATGCAGCGCATCTTTTCTCTTTGCACAGCTTTGTGGTTTGCCGTTGGTAGTTTATTCCATTACTGCTCCTGTCCTTACTTTCTTCAGAAGTTTGTTTTCAACAGGTAGCAGACCTTATACAAGACAGAATACAAGATGATGTATTAGGTCTTCGCCGATGTCTCTTGCAGATGTATTTCTCCTTCCTACTATCAGTCGCCATCTTTGGTCATTAGAAATTCCAAATAATAGAGCTTGTTTGGGTTACCGGTTGCAGTGTTGGGAATAAAGCTTCTATTAGTGCAGTTCTGACTATCATTTATGTAGTTGCATTCTCTTTAAAACAATTTTCAAGCTTCCTGGTTTTCCTAAATTGAAGTTTGAAGAAAAAATCTGTACAGGTTGTTTAGAGGGATTCTCATACTTAGATCCGACAAACATAAAAGGAACCATATTGTTTCTTTCAGAAAGGTTTTTTGTAGTGTGTGATGTCTTTCCCTTATAGGACCTACTGAAGTTGAGCTTTTCATGAAGCCACCTACTTGTTTGGTATGGGGAGCCGGGCTTTGGTTTCCTTCTCCTTCACTTTCGTAGACACATGTGTGGTACATATGAGGGAGTATAAGAGGTTTTCTTCATCAGAATGGCCCAAGGGAAGCTTAAACAAGGCAGCAAGGTAGAATTAGGAAAGGCAGCAAGTAGTCTTCTGTTTTTCCCTGCCAGAAGGGGGAATAACTAGCGTGGAAGAACCATGCTAATTGCTCTTGGTGTCAGTGTAGTCCACTCGAGTCAGAAAGGCTTTCAGCTGAGGAGGATGGAAGAACGGCACTCTGCTCTAAGCACTTCAGAGATTTCTGTGATAATTTTGGTTCATTCTCAAATGTAGCCAATAACGAGATATGTCAACATTTTCTCAAAAAAAATTGACTTATTTATACAGGTATCTTGTGGATACTTAAAAATTTAGGTGAAAAGCACAGTATTTCTTTCTTTCTGGAAAATTCCCCTTTAAAGTAGCATTCTGCTAACTGTAACAGTAGCAGATGCTGAAACTGGTGAGGAGGGGTATTTCCAGAACTTTTCTCCTGTCAGACTTTTTTGAAACTGTTCCTTGAATCTGATACCTATCATGCTCAATTTGTATCTAACACTATTGTTTTGGAGGGGGGGAAACACTTTTGTGTTGTGAGGGTGACCGAGCGCTGGCTCAGAGGTTGTGGAGTCTCCCACCCTGAAGATATTAAAAAGTCGTGGTCCTGGGCAACTGGCTGTAGGTGGCCCTGCTTGATCAGGGGATTAGACCAGATGACCTCCAGAGGTCCCTGCCAACCTCAGCTGTTCTGTGATTCTGTAGAAGGGTAGGAAAATCAGCGGCTGCTGATTTCTGAAATGTAGCACTTCTTCTGTTCCGGAAGATCATATGGAACATTTTTAGTATTAAAATCTCTGAACATAGAAAGAGCCATACAATCACTGCTGAGAACTCACTTTTTTGCGTGTTGAGGAGAGAGGGAATGGTAGCTTTTGTTTTCACAAAGTCAGTGACACATTTTCTGTTACTATTTCTCCTGTTATTCCTGCGTACTTTGCATAAGTGGTCCCGTGGTAATGTGATGTAACCACTTTCAGTTTCTACAACAAGAACATGCTACTGTTTCTTCTTTACTAAGAAAAACTGTTGGATATTGCATCATCATCGTCTTCCACTCTGAAGTCCAGGCCTGGCTGGAAGAAAGCAGTATTTTTAGTGTTATGCTGGTTAATAACTGTTCTGCTTAACGCTATTGAAATATTGTCATTGTCCCTCCCAGTAAGTCTGTAGACTTTGTCTCCTTGGAGTGCAACATCTGAAAGAAAAAGACTCACTTTCATATCTTTAAATTGAATCTGGCAAACTCGAACTCTGATTTTAATTAAAGCCCCTTGGAACTTATATAATAAAAATGGTGGTATTATGTCAGCACAGGATGAGTGGGAGATGCAGACGTGTAAACCGAAGCGAGGTTTTTTAGAAGCTTGATTTCATCAAATTGTTGGTTGTGGTTAACATTGGGTTTAGCAGTATAAAGAGATCACTTTCCTTCAAGCTTAAGATACTAAGTCATGGATACCTGTTCCTTGACTATCATCTAATTCATATCTTTTGTTGTAAAATCTTTATCTGTCCAACTTAAATTGTGTTTCTGTCTTTGCAATGAGTTCTGTAATGAGAGAGATTATTACCTGAAAAATATTCTTTTACTGCAGTATGTAACAGGCTAAACAGGGCATGATTTTTTACACTTATGTGGCATATATATCTCCTCATTTATTTAATTCAGGAACTGATTTAATAAATAAACAAATGAATCAAAAGACATAAAGCATTTTCTGAAAAAAAAAAAGATTCTGTGTAAAACAAACAACTAAACGACTCAGAAACATTTTAGAATTATGACTGTTTATGTACTGTGTTCCCTTGCTTCGAGGCACATTTCCTATGGAATTTTCCCTGAGCCAACTTAGATTTAACATTCCTAAAATTACAAATTGGCAACAGAATGCACAGACAGAGAGACAGTGTGCATTTCTACAATAGACATGAATCAAAGGTGTCAACTGTAGGTGTTTGAAAAAAAGAAAAACGGATGTGGGGTCATGTTGTGAGGAAGCATTAGCGACTTGCAAGCATTGAAGATGGTGTAATTATGGCACCCACATAGTCTTTTTTGTGTTTACTTTATATTAATCTAAGAAGTTTAAAGTGACAGTCGTGCTTCGGTCCTTGAAGTTGAGTCATTAAGAGATCATCTTGAGGGCTTGGATGATTTGACCGTTCATATGTTTTTTTAATGTTGAGTTCTGTGCTATCAAATCAACAATGCTGGTATTTATCTTAAGTTATAGTGATAAACTCTATGAATGAAGATTGTCAGTCACATCACCGTTTTGATGAGTCGGGCTTGACTGAAGCTTTTTTTCAATCAAAAGATAGTGCTGTTAAATACGTATTTCTGTTGTAATCATCCAGCTGCAGTCATTGCAAGTCTTTTTTAAGAATTAGCTGTGTAACAAGTTTTAGAGTACGGGTTTGGGGATTTGGCTTGGCTTGCTGGTTTTGCTTTTTGCTTTTCACAAAAGGGCCAAGGCAGGGAAAGGGAAAGAAGGGAGGCAGGGAGGGAGACAGAGAAAGAAATGAATTGAAAAGGAAGAGGTAGGAAGGGGGGGAGGGAAGGAGAGAGGAAATGGAACAATCCAAAGCCTTGGGCTGGCCACTGGTCTTCAGTTACAATTTTGGAGTGCTTTCATTCAGATGGTATTTAATTTACTCTTTCACAGTGTATTCAGATCTTAAAAAAATGATTTTAACTTTTTACTGAAGAAGATGTATATAGAAAACAATCATCCCCTTCCTTTGTCATTTTTCCTCAGTAAAACCAGGAAGCTGTCTTTGCAGATTTCGGGCTGCACCTCTGTGTGAAATGAATGTCACATCCTATATTCATTCTGGTTTCTACTTCACAATTTATTCAGGTTGTTAAAGTTCTGGAATTCATTGCTAGTCCTCTGGTTCTTCATATTATCACAGGACAAAAGGAATGACCTCTATGGGTGATTTCATTTTATTGTTGTTTTCTACATGGGTTGATGATGGCAGCCCATGGGGCTGAGACACTAAAGCTTAAACAGTAAAGCTCTCTTCAAGGATGAAGCAGTAAAAAGTGAGGGGATTTTTTCTTTCTTTATAAATAAGGAAAATGGTTAGACTTGATGAGTTTTAGCAATGAAATTGGTGAGCTGGAAAACTTCAGTCAGGTGAGAGGGCTGCCTTCTCCAATCAGTTTTTGGAAGCTGCTTGGTGGAATACATCCTTTTAAACAAAAACTGAGAGTGTAGAAGGAAGATTTTATTGAGTATGTCATCTTTGTATTATAAAAGAAACTCTTCTTGAAGTTTAGAAGACAATTTGCCTCTAGGGAGCCTTTGGAAAATAGGAGGATTTTTTTTTATTTTTTAATAGAGAAGGTCTTTAGGAATATTAGAAAGGAAGCTGACTTTTTCAGCAGTCCCAATTTTGATTTTAGAAAATTATTAGCTCAATAACTGCCTGAGGCAGGAAACCAAATTACTTTGCTGTATTCCAGAAAAGTGCAATTACAATATTTTATTTCCAAATATGTTTGTTAGGAAAGAATTTGATGGAATTTTACTACTTTCCGTGCAAAGGGAGAACCAAAATTAAGGTTGGTATGAACAGGTACAACTGATACTGAACCCGTGCTTAAAAAACCTGAGGAAATAAAAAGGGTGATGATGAGACAATACTCAGTTGGCTTCAGTGTCATTTCATGATACACAGAGAAATGGGAAAGACTGACCAGATCTAAAAGTCAATTAAAAGAAAAAGACAGCAGTAATTAACTGGACAAAAGTACAATAGTCTCTTTTTTCCTATTAATAGAAAATAAAACATTTCAAGGCCAAAATGGGTGTCCTTCCTCACCTGATGAACTGGATGTCGAAACCTTCATTTGTGTAGGACCCACAGTCATATACCTTGGAGACAGGATTGGAACCATAGAATCATAGACAGGTTTGGGTTGGAAGGGACCTCTAAAGATCATCTAGTCCAACTGCCCAGCTGTGAGCGGGGACATCTTTCACTAGATCAGGTTGCTCAAAGTCCTGCCCGGCCTGACCTTGGACACTTCTAGGGATGGGGCATCCACAAGTTCTCTGGGCAACCTGCTCCAGTATTTCATCACGCTCATAGTAAAAAATTGCTTCCTTATATCTAATCCAAATCTACCCTCTTTCAATTTAAGACCTTTGCCCCTCGTCCTGTCACTGCAGGCCTTGGTAAAAAGTTTCTCTCTGTCTTTCTCAAAAGCCTTCTTTATATATTGAAGTGGAAGTGGACCTGTGGGCTAAGTAGGAGGCAGTAGGGGTGACAATGTCTCAAGAGGGAGGAACCATCCTGGACATGAGTGGTCGTTAAAGTTAGTGGACGTTGATGCACAATTCAAATGTGCAAGAAGTCATTCAGAGGTAAGAAGCAAAACCAGTAGTACAAGCTTGCATGCCCAGGGTAGCCAACTGAATAAAAGTTGTAAGTGTGAATGAAGATAAGCCCCTGAATTGTGTGTATTTCACCTTTTTGTATTATTGCTTCAACTGAACTAAAGACTCGGGCTTGTAATCGCACACGAGCACCCTAGCAGAGGCCCTGGTCAGCTTCCCCTACAGCTAAGCCATGTGTAGTTCCGTGTCATTGCAACCCATCGTTATTTGAGCATTGAAGAGAAGTATGTTCGATAAAATTGTATCCATGTAACCTTCTTTTCAAAGCTTTCACTTTATATTGGAAATGTGTTACGCAAGAACACTACCAGCATTTAAATAAGGAAAGTTTTCTGTTTACTCCAACCTGCGTAGATATTTAAAGAGCTGAGTTTTATTTACATGGGAAAACTTTGTCAGCTGTAAAATATGGAGATGACTGGAATCAGTGATTTTTTTTTTCAGTAGGCAGGAAGAAATAGTTTGTTGCAGTAATTTTCCACGCATAGGGTTTTTTCTTGTGACCAAGGCCAGTATTCCAAAAGTTTGTCAAAATTTACCTGCTTGCCTTGTCCCAGGGCTTGTGTGATGGGAATCAGTTTAATATGTTTTATTTTAAGAATGGTGATCTATTTTTATCAGGTTTTTCAAGTGTATGGAGTTTATTGGCAAAAAGTGAGAAATGTACCAGCAAGCCAGGGAACTTGAGAGTTTCCCTGCTGAGCTTAATATAAGAGCAGTTCTCGCTCCACAGGGGCGCTTCGTTTTCTGCTAGCTAATGCCCACGTGGTAGGCTTTTTTCATTTAGTAAAGATGGTATTTTAAAAATCTGCTCCAGAGCCCATTAACAATTGCAGGAAAGCTTTTGAGCTCATGCTAGAAGTAAAACATTTACTTAAGTGCTTTCTTGAATCTGAGCCTTACATTCTGACCCCAGAAATAGGGATTCTAATTTTTCACCTGCAGGAACTAGTGTCGCAGGTGGAGGTTGCAATAATGTCTAAAAATAAGTTATTGTTATTAGAAATAAGCCATATCTGTTACAGGAATAAGGTGCAAATACAGGGCTGCTTTGGACCATCCACTGCAATACTGGGTAATCTTACATGAAAAGTCACTGTGAGGGTCTTAAAATTTAGTTGTCTTGGACTTTATGGAGCATTTCTATGACACTTCTCAGGTTATGACCAGCCTGACTACTTCTGTAACGCATCAGTTACCTGTCATTCACAAAGAATTTTTTTTTTCCTGGTCAGTAAGAATTCACTTAAAATATTATGTAATAGTATTTTTTTTTGTGGGGAATTTATTTAATTGGAGTCTCCTGTAAACCTGGAATAGGGAATTTCTTCCTTAAATGCCTTTTTAAACACCTTTAGTGTTACATAATAGCAATCTTAAGTTTCATACTGTTAGCTGGCCTCAAACCATAGACGTGATGAGTTCTTACTTGAAATAGTATTCCCTCATGGTTATATTTTAATTTCCTTTAAATTAAAAAAAAAAAAATCAGATAATTCCTGTTTTTCTTTCTCTGTTTCCCTAAAAAAGGTTTCAGTGTGGGGTGGTGGGAGGACTGGTTCCTTCCTGGTAAGAGAAAGCTGCAAGATGTAAAGTCCCTTCACATCTTTCACAAATCCCTTTCAGGTAGAATTATCTCAGCTGTTACATGTAATTATAAAATATATACTTTTCAAACACAAATGTAGTGATTTTTCTCTTACACAGGATCTTGTAAATTGCAGGAGCATGGCAGTAATTAACTTGGAGGGGGATAAAATTAGTTAATGGTGTTTTCAATATCACCTTTTCTAATTTGAATGAAAAAATAATTATATCATAAAAGGTATTTCAGAAGCCTGTGGAAACGCTGCCATGTGTGTTGAATTCCTAGTACATAGGATCCACTTTTAAAGCGATGAAGTTAAAAATGTCATGCTTGGAATGCCTTCCAGTCTGTTGTGAAGCAGTTTCTCATCTCCTGACAGGCTACTCTATTGCCTGAAATCCCTTTGGGTTCCCAGTAATGGCAACAGACAAGATTCTTGGTCTGTTAATCGTTGAGATGCCCATTCAGAATACAATTAGAAGCACTTTAACATCTCCTTAAATCCCAGTAAAGCCAACGGAAACTAACTACATGTTTAAATGCTTTGCTGCAAGGAAGACTAGAGGAACAGAGGCAGGCTGGCTGAATGCTTGTAAAGTTTCTCTGGTCTGAACAAAGCATTGCAAAAGCGACTTAAATTCTTCCCTTCTCTTCAGTTCCACTCTGAGGTTCAGCGATACAAACCCGAGTTCAAGAGTGACCAGCATACATTTCCCTTTATTTCCCTATTACTGTAGAACATGGAGGCTGGTTTCCTATCTAGCAGCTTGTGGGTTTGTTCTAATAAATATATACCACACCTCTTAGCATCTTATAGCAAGGATAACTGATAACTTTTCTGCTGCAAGAAATGGTCAAAGTATTGCTGGTTCAAGCAAGTTTTTCCCTTCAGTGATAATGCATCCGTACAGTCTGTGTCGACTTTCTGGATTTTTGTGGGGCAGGGCAGATGCACTAGCTAATAAGTAAGCTGACCACAGCTAGGGGAATAAATTCTATGTCGGGGGGGTTATTATTTCAGTTTTTGAGAAATTGCAGTGCTTCAGCTGTGGCAACTGACATGGCGAACTCGTTTTTGTACGTGTGTAAACATGTACTGTTGCCTCTTTTCTTTCTTTGGTGGAAAGAGTGAAATAATACACAAGCTAATATATAATCTGGGAAGATAATACACCAGGCTAGGATTCAGCATTTCCTGAG
>VYZV01044840.1:14640-39678 GCA_013401275.1 Pandion haliaetus | reverse complement strand
ATTCTTTGTACTGTTAATAAAATAATACTGTATTAAATAGTACCAAATCAGTTGTCCACTCAAATGCATGGGGGTCAATCTAACTAAAATTTCTGACATGGACATTTCAGGTAAGATGACCTTGAGTAGGTAATTTCTTTGCTCTGCTTAACAGCAACTTTTCCAACTGCATCCCACCCCCACTTCTTTTCACTTTTTGCAAACATACATCAGTTTTGAATATAATTGACTTTATAAAGTTTACTACTTGGATACATTCCTTACATAATGGAATCAAGATACATCAGCACCAGAGGGGAAAAACAAGCACAGAATGCTTATTGATAATATCAACCATTATCTTGTGCAAAAGGGGACAAAGTCAATACTTCCAAAAGTCTTTCAGATATAAATGCTTAAGTGCCTTCCTCACCAAGATCACTTAAATAATAAAAACGTTTCTGGTGCAAGGGTGATAGAGCGAAGCACTGCTAATGAAAAATGATTTTGAGAAAAGAAACATTTCTAGCCACGCTGCCCCTCTGGCTGGTTTACATAATTTTACTCTTCTGTATTCACTAAAAATAGGTTACTACCATAGCAACCCTTGCATCACCAACAAATGTTGACTCTCAAATACAGTGAAGCACATGGAATATACAAACATACATGTGCTCATATACACACATATGCATGCAAACACAAAAAAGTATAATCTGCTGTTGTGTTTCCAGCAACTGATTTTAGGATTTTTACCTTTTGGCAAAAACATGCAATCCAGGTTTTTAGCACATAAAACAAAGGGCTGTCCTTTATTAAATAAAAAATAAAAAAATGTGATGATTAAGCCACTTTTTTCAGATGACTCAAGATCTCAACATTTCCAATTCCTTAACGGAATTAAAGGAAGGAAAGGCCTTTTCTGCTTTTTCTAAACAGTAAATAGGGAGCATTCTCAGAAGTCACATAATTATTTAAATTGTGATGATATAAAACCACATATGAAAGACAATTTCATTTACCTTTATGTGCAATGTGAAATAAATCCTCTTGCATTTTAGTAAATTCTGATGAAGTTTCAGAGCCATCCGAGTAATTTTTCTCCTCTACAAAATCTATTGTAGATAAGTTTGGATTGGAAGCATGCAGTCTCATAGGGGCAGAAAATACTGAAGGCACCTGTAAGGTGGATAGCCATTTGTGACATTTTTACAAACTGTAAAGAAAATTTTGTTTTATTGTACCCACCTGGGTTACATGTTGGAGACACCAAAAATGGAAAAACTACTGTCAATTACCGATAGGCTTGGAATGGATGACACCTGGCAAATGAAACCATAGATATAACTTTGCCCAAGATATCAAAATTGGAGATTTGGCAAAACTCAAGAAACAAGCCCATTGAGAGCTGTAGCATATGCTATACTATTTTTCCCCACTTGTAAGTATCTAATCACATGGCCTCTGGATGCAAATGTGTACTAAACTATCTGGAGAATTTGCAAAAATCTGTACTGATAAAAAAAACCCCAACACCACAACCCCCCAAACTGGAGGCAGATTGAAAACATGGGTAAAAAACATGGCCAGTCTCCTGAAGGTAACAGCACAGATCCTATTGCAGATATCAGTGACAACATATTTGTATTTTGTCTGATATATCACCACTTTAGACAAGCTAGCTTAGGACACTACTTAGAAAGGATTCATATTTCCTAAAATGGTCACACCAAGAAGTGATCAACAATTAAGATTTGTAGAAAGATGGGCACTGAAAGGACAGAAGATACCTGTAACATTCCTTTAGCCTCTTTCCCAACAACTCTGGATCGCCACCTCCTGTGTGCTCTCTTTTCCTTCTTTGGGCTTTCAAAAGGTCCAACCTTTTAACAATACACAGGACAAAAATAATACAGATTGCCATAAAACTAGCAGAGCTAAGAAGAAATACCTTGATCCTTTAGGATTTGGGGTTGTTTTTTGGAATTGCAAGGGAAAACTTTTTTTGGTTTTGCTTTTCAAACAACAAACCTGCATAGCATTTATAGCAGGCGCTGAATATGTCCTGTGAAGAACATCCATGCTCTGTAACAGCTGGTTCATTTCCAGTAAGTATGTGTGACAGTTGGAGAGGTCTGTTTTGAACAAGAGAATATTTTCAGTTGCCCTAAAGTAACAGACACACTGAAAGTTTTCTTCTTTGTAGGTTAGTCTTATTTTGATTGAAGCTAGCTTAAATTATTGACTAAAAGCACATTATTAGACAACTGGATAAAAAGCTTGTATCCTTTCATATTCAAGTTTAAATTCAAAATATTGAAATGCATCTATGTGGTGTGTGTAATGATCATATTTTATCCTAGTTGATTGCAGAAAAATGAGAATAATGTGATAATTACTGCAGTTTGGGACTAGTCAGAGCTCCTCATGGTGAGGGTAACAATGCCATAGACATCAAGACCGAATTGTACATTCAGAGCTAGAGATGAGGTTCCTCTATATTAGAGCTGAAGCTCACTGGTAGGTAGAGCTTCACCAAAGAAGTATCACACAGACACTACCAACATGAGAAAGATCTTCATGCTCCTAGGAAAGCATGAAAGCAGAAGGTGACTTTGAAGTACAACGATTTAGTGCTTTTTAAATGACTAGATTTTGGATGCTTCCCTTTTTTGAATACCCAGCTTAAGAAAGTTGAAATCTTACTACTGAAGGTGATGTTCATATATAAAATAAAATGTACTGAATATTCACATCCAAAATCACTAATCCTTTTGAAAACGAGTAGCCAGTTAATCATCAAGCACCCCTTTCCTCCCTCCAGTTTCAGAGAAAACTCTAACTGTAATGACTACTAACGGTGTAGTACTCTTGTCAAGCAAAACTACGGGAAATACTAGGCTACTTTCAACTTCCTTCATCTATCATTACCTCTTGAGCATTTTTCCATGTCTTCAAAAGACTGCAGCCAAGATGAAATCCTGGACTCATTACTCGAAAAGGAAAATGACAAGTTACCTCCAGGTGACAACGAATTCTGTTTGGTCAAGCTGCTTGCCTGTTCCAAAGAATAAGTGAATTGTTAGCAAACAATATTTTAATGTTGTATGCACAAATTTTGACAACCAACAGTTGAGGTCCATGATCACGGACAAGGACTGAAGGCATCAATAACATGGAGGAAAAAAGTGTATGAACTGCACTAAGTGTACAGTCATTGAGTGTAACGTCAGGATATCCAACGTAACTACTGTCTACAATCAATAGAAATACTAAAGGAACGATAAAAATTTGCTGAAAACTAAATTTTGAGGAAGGGCCAGGTTCTGCATAAATTAAGGCAACTTAATACGATTAAAGCACTATATCTGAACAGGACTGAAGTTGGACAGTCTGCTTCTTCTCCATGTTCCCTGAAGAAGCCCCAAAAGTAACCTAACATGCACATATTTGTTAAAGCTATTTTTCAGTGAAGAAATCAAGATCTACTAGATGTTATTTAAAAATTTTACTCAAGGTTGTATAACTTTAGCATGGATTTGGCTTGACAGGCCTTAATACATGTGTGACCATACACCTCATCTGGGTAAATACTACCCTTTTACAACATCCCAGTAACCATTTTCTAACTTATTTTCAGCAGTGCCCACTATCAGATGCTTCAGGACATGCAGGAAATTCTGTGTAAGAGCTAATTGAACAGTACAAATAAATAGTTTCCAATGGGAAGAAATTTCTACCCAATACTATTACCAGTTGATTGTGACCTGTAATGCTATTTTCTTCTCTAACATAACTACAAATAATAGCCATTGAAATGCCTAATTATTTTTAGACCTTACTAAACCTTCCATATTTAGTAATATATGTCAGGAAGTTGCACAAATTACATGCTTTGTCAACATTGCTTAAAATCAATTTTAAAATGTTTCATCTTAACTGCCATTACATGACCACTTTACCAGTTATAAGAAAATCTGACTAAATTGTTTAGCTCTTCTCTGAAGCATACACACTTCACAAACTTTGTTACCTCCTGCTCTGCTCACCTTATATCAAAACTCAGGTAGTACTAGTTTTAAATCTATTCATAGGAAACATCATCTACATCTCAGTCAGTTGCAGTTTTCTTAGCTGATCTTTTTTAATATACAATATAAGCTCCAACTTGAGTTGCAGAAAAAAATAAAATGTACTATCCACATGATGTCAGTCAGTACTGTGTCCATTTGTAGAGTCAGTATGCAATAGTAGTAAGCATCAATAGGCATACTTATTTTTAAATTAATCTGTGCAGTGAAACTGTTTTATTCCTACATAAAGCTGTATTAGCTTTAATTATCTATATATGTATCTCTAAATAATAATCCCAGCACCTTTAAAAGCACTAGTAAACTGAATTTAAAGATAAGCAATTGTATTGGCATTTTGTGAACAAATCCCACATTTATCTCTTCAGAAATCTATCTGATACAACCAACTATTCCAGAACTTATATAACATAAGGGGCATGAGCAGGAGGGAAGAAGGAAGTACGCATGGCCAAGAAACAGGCAAGGGAGAGTTTGTGTAGCTTGTTAGCACAGTTTTGTTTTCGATCAGCATGGCTAAGCTTTAGAATCCAAGCATTCCACAAAAACATATGTAGATACATACACCTACCACCCAATAACAACAAAAAAACAGATGTGAAAACCAACCAGATGTTTCTAAAAGCAAATAAAATGCAATGCAAAAGTTCACTCAATATATTTTTCCTCAGAATAACCTAACTGATGGATTGATATCAACTAACATCAAGCTAGGGCTGGTGTAAATTGGCAAACTTCCATTTAGCTTCAGCAGAGCTAAGGTGATTAACTGCAGCTTAAGAACTATCCCCTTCTATTTTTCACATGAAAATAAGTAGGGCTTCTTTGCAGTGCAAATCTGGATTAATAAATTAGAAGTGAATTAAAGTCTTTCATGCCAAAGAAATGCTTAGCTTCCTGACAGCGAGCATAGATTTTACATATGCTGGTCACATAGATTCTTTTTTGGTTGTTTTTTTGCAAGCACGGGCATAGAAATATCATGGGCTTTGCAATGTTCCACTTTTACCCTTGATATTCTTCTCCCGTTCTATCCCTGCTGTCTTTTGGGAGAAAAGAACTAAATGGCCACAGGAGGTTTGCCATTTCCTTGCAGACACAGCCTCAGAAGAGCAGGCTGTCAGGGCCACAGAGGTGCTGGCACCATGGAAAGTATGCAGACAGCTCTCTGCAGAACAAACCTGTTACCGCAGGGTGAGTTGCTGTTTTTTCAGCTGCCCACTCCACAGATCCCCTCCCTCTCAACCACTAGCAAAAAGCTGTTCAGGCACGTGTCTGTGTTTGGTAAAACTCATACTCAGTTATAGGACAATCGTACCAAAGCAATGAAAACTGCAGGTGTTGGGGAGCAAGCCCACTCAGACCATACAGCAATACAGCCAAGGAAAAGAAAACCTTAGATAGGAGCGTTACAAAAAGGTGACTGCTGCTTAGGAGACACTCTGGTGTTGACAGAAACAGAGAACCATTTCAGTTACAGTAAGTAACGCAGTATTGCTAAAAAAGACTATTCTCAAAAGAGATCACTGGTTCTAAACTGGAGAAGAGCTTCTTTGGGTGAACGTCAGCCAGTCAATGTGCAGACTGCTGAAGGCGCAAACACAATCACTCTTACGTAAGACTGCGAAGAGGTCAGTCATGGCGTTGGACTGAGCATTTGTCAGGTAAATTGTGAAACTAACAGTCACAGACTTTACCTAAAGAGAAGCACACTGCTGACTGGACCCATCTAGACCCCATACCCACCTACAGCATGGTCCTTGGATTGGTTTGAATAACGCTTCTACCTCAGTTAAAAATATAAATAGCGGCCACACGTGATGGCTCTTGGATAATTCCTATATACTCCTCAGGTAAGCACAGTCAGATTCATTAATGTAAAAGGGGAGAGGTTTTATTAGCTAAAGGATAAATGAAAAAAGGCTAAAGGGAAAAAAAAATATCTAGCTGAGTGCTCTTCTGTAACCAGACTTGTATTCACCAGCACGTATCAGACAAATACTGATATGTCTCAAAATTATGAGGATTCTAACTCCACATGCAGTTTTAAAAGTCATCATGAAAATATAATTTACTACATTAAATTTTATAATATTGTCTCATTGGTTTAACATCAAAGAGAAAACTGCTTAGGAGTAAATCAATAAGTAACAATTTTCCTCTTGACATTTTAGAACATAACTTAAACCCCACCACAAACTTCCATTATGCTTTTAATAAACACAAATCAGACTAATTTAATCCCTGATGAAAGCTTATTATTTATAAATCATAACAATTACCTTTCTACCCAGAGTAGAATCACAGAAACCAGGGACAGAGTCCGCAGTAGTAGACACAGGGAAGAAAAGATTATTGACATCATGAGGAAACATGGAGATTTCATTCTGACGGTACATTCTGTGATGACGAAGTTTTGCTACCCATTCATCAAACAGCTCCTGAGATTTCACCTACACAAAATTTCAGGTTTTATAACAGTCACTTCAAAATCACTAACAAAGAAACTAAGGTATTTTGTGCTCATTAAACAGCTAGCCTGGCTGACCTTTATTAGCAAAATATCAAGAGCGTTTTTCTAATGATGCTCCTACTAAAATGCATACTGTATGAGCTTAATCATGACAGAAAAACAATCACAGGATAAAGTCAAGAAAAAGAGAAACTTCAATTAATATAATTACGACTTCCAATGCAGAACTCAATACTTAGCAACTTCTAGATGGAAAAAAAAAAAAAATCAATATAAATAAAAAAATTAATTTGTCATTTCTTAATTGCCATTTTTAAGGTTTCACCAAGGTTTAACTAACCACAAATAGAAATTTTATTTTGGTGATGTATTTCAAAACAATTTATTCCTCAAGGATAGATAAACCTACACATTTGACTGTGAAAATACTTCCTACAGATAGGACAAACAGCAAGATACAATTACTGAAAATAAAAGCACTTGTGCAATAGGTGCATACCCTTTGCTGAAAAAAGTGCTGGGTGAAAAGAGGGCTGCTAAACATGAGGCATCTTTGAAGTTTCTATTCAAAACAGGGTTACTGACTCTGGAATAGTACAATAAGGCCTTTCAAGTTATAAATGTAAACTAGTCTGCTGAGACTATAAAGTTATTAGAGTAACTAACAGACCTCCTACTATTAAAAAAAAAAAAAGGTCTCCACCATACACAGCTAATGTTATTTTGGGAACAAGGTTCTAAAAATCTTGAAGACCTACCTTCAGATGGTATATCTGCTCTTCTGTATCCAAATCTATACATTTTGTTGATTTCTTTACAGACATGACAGAAAGTCCAACATCAATACAGCCATGAAGCTTCCCTCTCTCTATCTGCAAAAAAGTAAAAAGAATACAGTCACTCCAGAATAAAGCAAAAGGATAGCTATTACCTGCTGAAACCATCATTTTCCTCCCTTCAGCCTACTGTTTAGAACTGCTGAAACTCTATCTCCCATTGCCAACGATATGGAATTATTGTTATTTTGGATGAAATAGTATTGCCACCTTATAGTGGCTTTAAAGGGTTTTGGATCACTTACATCAGCTTGGCATTTAGAATACTTCAAAATCCCTCTGTCCAAGAAGAAGTATCTCTGTAACCAGAAATGCAGAGAATTAAACAAAGAAAACAAACAAACCACCTCCAAAACCCCAAACAAAAAAACACCACAATCTCCCCCCCAACCCTTTTCTTTGGAGAACACTTTCTCTGCTCTTAAGTAAGCTTTTTGCCACAAAACCACAGCAAGCAAGTCCCACTTGCATGACATCAGGCTTTCAGATACACATTCATTTCCCACCTTGTGCCAGCCCTTCAAAGGCCATTTCCTTTTTTTCAGCAAGCAGCCCTCCTGCTTCTGTGGCTCCTGGGTACAATTCATTGCTCCCCGGAGTCCTTCTACAATTTCCCAGCTGTCCTGCTTAAACAGAAAATCCAAATGTAGATCTTATTTCTTCCAAAGAACAAAATTGTTAAGAAAGATTCAAGAGGAAGACCCCCATAAGTAAAAAAAAAAAAAACCCAAACGGTGTTGAAATCTAACCTTAGATCTGTCTTTACACCTTGTTATGTATCTTCCAAGAGACAAGATTCTTTTTTATTTTGATAGAAACATACAAACTAAACAAAACACTATTTTTATGATACCATCCTTCATTGAATGTACATGCTTACCAGAATTTTATGTGTATATTTTTCTATATTTACACACACGGTGTATAGCCACAGCCTAGTCACAGTTTAGCATAAAAAAAACTTTCTGCCATCACAGGCAGAATCAGCCTATGCTAAAAGGATATGTTTTGTAGGTTATGAAGCAGAAATAATACACTGAAAATGAAGACCTTTTCTATAAAGCTCTTTTGCCCATATTCAGTAACTCAAGGTTTTGTGTTTGGTATGAACTGCAGCCTCCCTAAACTAAAATAATAAAATAAAATAAAAGCAAATGAAAAAGCCAGGAAAGTAACTCAAGTACTATGAGGAACATGACATAAAAGGACAGTACAAGAAAAATAAAAACCACCTTTCATCAAATATACCTCTAATTAAAAGAGGATGTCTCTTTTTTGCCATCAGGAACTCTCAAATGAAAGACCCTGCAGCAACATAACAGAGAAGAAATCTCATAGTATTTTTACAGTTCTTATTTATGGATGGCTGCTAATGAATGACAATACAACATGAGTTTCAAGATTTCTGATCAGAGATCTCATGAATTATTTATTGCCAGCTACCATAGGATTTGACAGATCTAGAATTATGAACGACTGACAGGAAATGGCACGTGCTAGTGCCATCCCCATGTATTTGAAAAAGACAAAGAATACTTTAACATATAGAATTTAATGACAAAAAAGGACTAGTATGAAACACTTTGGGGAAAACAGAACTATACCAGGTAGGTAAGTACTTGTGGTCCTCCCTGCAAGATACATAGGGAAGTATTCCTCAAAAGAACTTGACCGACTCAAAAAAACTTTAAAAGAAAAATGAAACAAAAAAACAGCAAAAGTGCTAGTTGTGCTCATTTATCCATCTCCAGAAACCTTAAAATTCACCCCTAGAAACCTAGAAAAAAATTACATCAGGTAATATGCTCATTACTTGAGTAACAAGGTAAACCATCTTCAAAAAGACATTCACTAAACAGCTTAAGGAATGTGACCTCTTATTCCACCAAGTTACTGGTGGCACTCCACTATTTCATTGTTATTTTACTTGCACTGCACTTTATGGAAGAAACTGGAAAGCTGCTCTGCTTCCCTGGCTTGAGTTCACTCTGCCAGCACTCACCGCACAACAGGCTGCAAGCAGCTGAAATGTGGGGCTGAGCAGCTCCCGTCATTCAACATCCTACAGACCACCCAATGATGTTCTACTACCTGAAGGTAAGTCAAAACTGCAGTTGTCCTAACTGAAATTGTTATCACAGTACACATTTCGTGCCCCTATGGGCTTGGGTTCTATCCTTGTCAGTTTTGTAACAAATAGCTTCTTCACTCCCTCCAGTTTGAGAGAGATTTTGACAGCTACTTAGATACCATTATTTTTAACCCATGATCATGAAATCGTCTTTTTCCTATTGAAAAACAGAAGTTACACTCCATAATCCCTATTTTTTAGTTTTACTCCGTTGGGACTCAAAATTCTCAGTAATTGTGAACCCTTTCCTGCGTTGGGGTAAATTAACTATGCTATCAGATCAGGGAACAGAGAAGTTACTCACGGATGTTTCCAGCATATCAGCCTAACACCAACTGCAGCGGTGCACGCTCTGCGGCTAGACACCAACAGCCCTGGTCTTTCACAGCGTTAAGCTGGCACAGAATGAAGCAGAGAGCCAGCCTATGCCCATGCAAGGACAGTTAGCTAGAGCTTGCTAGCTGCAGTTTGACAGCTATTCAAGTACAAAGGCAGCCCTTTAGCCTCCACAGTTAAGGACCTTCCCCCCCCCCCCCCCCCCGCCTTTTTTTTTTTGACAGAACACTCCAGTCCACAACCTTGAAAGCCAAAGAGAAACTATGTTCCACCACCTCTTTTGCCATAAATGTAAATATTAGGCCACTAAATGCTTTCTGTAGTGGTCTTGGATTTCTTTTTCCTGTTAAAGATTATTTATTAACCCTTACATAATCACAAGGATTGGGACTTATGATGACAGAAAGCAGCCTCTCAAGTATCATCAAATATAACGTAATGCTACTATTTACATTAACTAAATAACAGCTGAACTTACTTCTGCTTAAATGTCCACCTGTGGATAAAATCTCATCCCCTCAGAAAATATGATCTACTAAATGAGCCGATATAAAAAAATAATCTTGACATTAGCCTATTTCAAACTGGGTACTTGGATAAAAGTAAACATTTTAAAAAGTGAGAAACCTGATGGAACTAGTGAGAGATAATTCTAATTAAGAACTAACAGAAGTATCTGCAAGATTAAGAAAAATGTTATGTTTTTCTTTCTTTCTTCTTGAAATTATCCAAAGAGCTTAAAAGCTGTTTTGTCTGATTACCAAGCAAGTTATTTCCCTTGCCTTCACTGAAATATATTAAACTGCGGTACCCAAACATGTAACTTTTCCACTGAGAACTAATCTGATAGCAGTCAAGACTAGTGAACAGTAGATCCTTTTCAATATTCTAGTGTTATACCTAATGAAACAACTTTCTTGAACTTTGGATCAAGTTCTCACAGACTGGTTAAGCTTAAAACACAATACATGGTTGATAGAGTGGCCTGCTTGCAGGAGACAAGCAGAAATGTGAGCACAACCAAGAAAACCACAAGAATCCAGATTCATCTTTCTATAAGGATAAGCTTAGAAAGAAAGGGACCCCTGAAGTGAGACAGACCCACGCTACATTGGGCATATGAGGTGAAGAGAAAGGAAGCAGCTGAGAAATAGCTCAGCCAATTACATCCACCTGGAATATACACAGCATCAATAGTTTTGGTCAAACTTTTAAATACAGAGTACATCCTGGCCTGCATTACAACTCCAATTTTGTACAGGCCTCTCCTGCAGTCCAGACACAAGGTGTCTCCCACGTTCCTGCAGGAAAGCCACATTTCTCACTGTTGTGCAGGCCAGTGAGGCGGCCAAGAATGTGCCTCCACAATTAAAAAGTGTGAAAATGGGAAGAAAAGCTGAAGTGGGAGGACTTCTTCCCATCAAGCAGGCCCAACGGCCTGCCAAATCTCCGGTAGTGAAGGCAAGTCTCCTACTCAGGTTTCTGCCCTGGGAACCACAGGGCTTTACATAAGCTTTCTGTAAAGGTAGCTTAGTTGAGTTAGAAATGGATCCTTTCAAAAGCACAAGGCTATTTAATCAACTAAGTTATCCAAGGAAAGGCAAGCAATAGCTCAAAGAATTAACAGTTTGGGGACCTGCTGGACACATGCAAGGTGCAACGCTGCAGTAACAGCATCTGGTCCTCTTCCACATCCATCCATCCAGAAGAATCTAACCTTTCCCACCTGAACCACCAAACTCCTACATTTTTCAAAACACTGCTGCTGTGACTGGTTTTGGAGCTGTTCGCTCTTGACCCAGACCCTACGGCATCTCGACCGGTATTTTGTTTTGCAAGAGATCTGACACCTCATTTGGTGAGGAAAATGCGTCAGTTGGCTACTGCTGGAAGCAGCTGCAGAAAACTGCTTACTCTCTAAAATGAAGGCAAATGAATCAGGCTGGCTGGTTAGCAACTGTTCTCATCTGTCTGGAATAGCACAGGAGCAAATTGGACATACAGGATTTCCTGAAAGCTACTGGAAGCATTCAGATTAAGCTCCATTTTGCTGATTTTTATCCCACAACAGGGAACTGAAAGAGATACCCCAAACCACAGCGCTAAATTTAAAAAAAAAAAACAAAACCAACAACAAAACCAACTGCCACCCCCACCCCCACCAAAAAAAACCAAAACTCCCAGCTGAATGGCATTAACAATTCTAGCATAAGCCTGATGTCCAGATTGGTAGTGTTTTAAGACTATGACACTACAGAAGATTTTGTATCATTATGGGCCAATATCCACACAAAATGATCAACACCGCATTTGCTGCCCAGGCAGAAATTTCACTCAGACTGAGGGAGGAACATACTCTTTACTTTTCTCAGGTCCAGAGGTGCTCATTTCAGTTCATCACTGGAAATTCACCCTGTAGTTGCCACTTGGTTTATATACCTGCTCTGTGGCTGAGAAAAAAAAACCTGTACACTTTGGTCTTCAGACATGTCTGTCCTTACATAACTGTAGTAATTTTCTTTATTTAATAAAATAAAAGCTTCCTCATTTTCTACAGTATTCTGTACCATACAGACCCTCAAGGTAAATTATTTCAGCAGAAAGAATGAAGCAATGAGTTTGAACAGCTCTCAGACCAATGCTTGCACTTGCAGCTCCCTGCACGAAACAGATGACAGTGCCAGACTTTCTTCCAGTGTAAAAAGCAGTCAGTTGTACCGAATATTTTACAGTGCCAAAAATAGAAACCCGCTTTGTGGAGGATAAGGGTTGGCATCAGCTGCAACTAAAGCATTTGTTACAGTTCATAAAATCAGCAGAAATGATTTAATTTTCTTTTTTAGAACATGAGTTTTTTTAAGCAGCTCTTCTGACATAAAGCTTTTCCCTACTGAATCTATTTTAAAAGTTAGTTAACATATTAGACTTAAAAACAACTACCACAATGCATCTTCTTTTGATTACAGGTCAATTTAAATTTAAAGAAGATCAACACCAGTTTTCCTTCCTTACAAAACACAGTTTGAGTTGTGGCTTCGTAGAAAAGATCCCTTCCCATGACTGAAGCAGAGANGGTGGGGGGGTAGGGAAGCAGAGAGAGAGGAAAGACGAGAGGTGGGATGTGGCAGTAACCTCCAACCTGCTACAGGGCTTCAAGATGAACTTAGTGAAACAGGATTAACTGTTAGCATCTTCAGGTCACAGCGCATCTGGCAGAAAAAGGGCACCAAGTTTAGCAAAGGAAGGAGTAGGCCCCTCCAAGTCCTGCAGCCCTGCTTAAGTCAACTCTTTTTTGGCACAGTGGCCCAACTCCTGCATCACAGGACTCTACTTATGCTCTAGACCACTGACACATGTTGCTCTGCAGGGAGCAATAACTAAATTTTAGCTGGCACTGCAGCCTTGTACTATGGGGGTTCCACATCCCAGTCTCGGGTAGCTTCGTATTATTTGGTGCTAGTGTTTTCGTGCAACAGAGTCTGTGCCTAGGAAATCAGAGACTCAAAACTCAGATCCCACTGGTTTTGGGGGAAAAAAAGATAAACTGTCCACGTCTCTTCCCCTGGGCATTTCAGAATTTCTTTCTACTTAATCAAATTAAAAGAATTGCTGTGTCAGATCAGCAGCACAGAGAAAAGCACCTGTCATGCAGATCTGCCCTTAACCTGCAAGCAATGAGCCTAGCTCTGAAGGTCCCTGAGAGAGGCACGAATGTTTGAAGGCGGAATAAGAAGCCCTCCATGTAGCTGGAAGATGAAGGAAAGAATATCAAAATCATAGCACTTCTCTCCCCAGTCTGCACAGCATATGGCAAAATTATTTAAACTTTCATGATACTATTCATAAAAAAAGTATTAGTAACAATGTTACTATGTACTCTTCTACTGGGGTGGTGGTAGTGGTGGTGGAAATCTGAGGTACTTTTTAGAGTAGGGGATTTTTAACAGACTTGTAGAACTTTAGATTGTTGCTATTTTCTTAATAGAACACCTAAATTGCTGTCGTTTAAACTAACATGCAGATGAAAAGGGCAAATTAAATAACTCTCAGATGGTGGCATCACTCATCCCCAGTCTTGCCAGCTCTGAGCAGGTAGATAGTAGTAAGGACAGACTGTGAAGCTCCAATTTACCAATACAAGAAGCTGAATAAGAAAAGAAGCAATTAATGATATAAACAAAACTACTTGATCACGTGTGATACAAAATCCTCTGGGGGAAGGGGGGAGCAAAGGGACAGGACACGAGAAAGATCTCAACATCCTCACTGCCCAGACCAATAATTTAGATTTTATAATATAAGCTGTACTATATGGTTTACACCACTAAAGAGAGGGTCTATCTAGCAAGGTAAAGACCTTTATAATCTTGAAGACCAGAGCCTTTTGGGCAACAGGAACAGGGAGAAGATAACCAATCCTCACCCAAAGCACTGCTGTGTCCAGGCCAGTCAGTCTTGCAGAGCACTGCCTGAGTTAGACCTAAAGGTTCATCTTTCCACATGCAGCACAGAAGATTATATCTAACAAAACATTCACTGAAACATGCTACCATCACAAAATATAATTAACAAATAAATTAAAAAAACGTAAGGGAAAATTACCCACAGAAGTTATTTTCAAGTAAATATACAGAGTGCATACTGCATAGGATATTTAAATCTTTGTTTTCCCCAGCAAAACAGTTTGTTCTGTAAACCGCAAAAAAAACTTCAGTGTGAAAAAACAGCCATGTAAAAAACACCAAAAACATCAGGGAATTAAGGAAGGAACAGCAACACACGGCCATGCACATAAACATTGACAATGCTGAAAGGAACTGTAATTTAGAATTAATTTCTTTTTTTTTCTTTCCAGATTTCACTACTTTGAAGGAAGATCTCTAGATCACTTCAGCAGATGCAAACAAAGTTAATAGGGTAAGATAGAAAATTATTGTACTTGGTAAAGAAGGAAATAGAGAAAGTATTGAAGTATTCCTTACAAATATTAGAAGTCCCTATTTAAATATAAAAATATCAGAAAGACCAGTGGAACCTTAAAATGTACATGTAATTTCTGAAAAACATTTGTCAATTTTCAGACTATATAGAAAATGTAAGCAAGCAGAGCTTTGAGGCCTGCTTAGTGATCATTTCCCAGCATATAAGAAGTCACACAAACTCCCCAACTTTCGTAGGCTTACCTCTATCATACCACCTCCTGAAAACAAGGACAATCAGTCAGTAGGTTCCCCAGATGTACAAGGATACTGTTAATTACTTGGTATTGCAATGAGTGACCTTGAAAAGATTAATACTGAAACACTGATCGAAGTGGAGATACTTACCACAATGCCCCATATTATCACAAAGAAATATCAACTGTATCACCCTTCAATATATGTTGGGAAACAACCTACTTTATACCTCCTTTTAGCTTGACCTGATAGGTGTATGAGGCAATTTACCATCTGCCTGACTATAATGAATAAGCATGGATGTACCAGGAATATAAACAAAACACCAAGTTGCATCTCTCACCTTTGTCTCACCTTGCATTTTTTTACAAAGATTAAACACTAAAAAATTGGGGATTGACAAGATGACATTAAACCTTACTGAATTATTCCTCTTCTCCAAAGAGAGGAGGTGAGAACAAAATGGGTAAGAAATGGGACCCGCTAATAACAGTATCAGAAGCCTGAGCTAGCCAACAAATTCAATCATGTTAAATGGCAGTAAGCGAGGTTCTTCAAGAAACTGCTTCTGCATAAGTATTGTTGCTTATACTGGCTGTGTAACACATCAATGGATTTAGTCATGCTCATGTAATTCTTATTATTCAAATACTACACAATAACACTTGATAAGACGTGAACTGTTGAAACAGGCTATATCAAATGTTTTAAATTACACTTTTTAAAGGTAATCTGATACCAAGGATATAAAAAAATAATGTTGCAGGAAACAAAAAAAGGCATCCTGAAAGCAAAGATTTCTTTGCTCGGTATACTAGAAATGCACAGCATTTCTTACAAGCACAGCACTTTAAAAGGCATAAATTGTTCAGAGATTTGTCTGCCTCGCCAGTTTTATGTACGGGGCCAGAAGTCCCAGAAAAGCAGGTGCTATTTCAAAACACAGCTGAGGTCTCCAAAGCTTTTGGGGGATTGGGATGCTCAATTCCAATTAAAATTTCAACCTGAGGCAGCTTCAAGAGCTCCACTAAGCCAGCATTTGTACAAATAAAAGTTTATGTTAAGCATATTGCTCATGATTTTGCAAGCATGGACTGAGCATGTTTAAACTTAATTCTCAGTGTGGCTGCAGGTCAATATTTCTTGCCCACAAACAAAAGCTGTCTTCAGCAGTCTCACCTGTCAGGTGCACTCATAGACATGTCTTTTAAAACTGTAATGTTTAAAGAACAGCATTATCTCTGCAGAAAACAAAGCACCCTTGGCATTAAGCACCAGGATGGATCACATTACACAAATAGTTATTTTCATAAATATAGTTCAACAGCAACAACCAGCACACACAGGCAGTCACAGGCACTTTGGATTGTCAAAGAGGCCCTATGTCAAATTTCAGAAAAACGCATTCTCTTTCACACATGCATGCACACCTTCCCCTGGAAACTTAAAATAAGCACAGCAGTTTCACAATATTATACCACAAAAGTGGTATCTTATAGTGAAGATTTGGGATTTCAGAATCAAACCATTGAGACCAAGCTGCTACAGCAGCAATATTTCACTATAAAGACACCATACATACAACGTGATAGAAATTCAAATTCACCGATAGCGTTCCAGTTTTACAAGTGCCTGCTATTCAGTAATGTGTGTTTACTGCATTTGACTCAAACCAAGATGCAGCTACCAACAACAAACCAAAAGAGAGTAAGGAAAACAAAGAAGCAATGAAATAAAATAAGCAAGCAACAGGAAAACAGAGTTTAAGAGATTCATGAGCAAAAGTAACAGCCAGTCTTTGTAATACTTTCAGTTTGGTTAAAAAAGTTTGCTTTACCTGTCGACTTCCCTGCTTGGAGGAGCAGCTGCTAGTACTTCTTGAAGGAGACAACATTTTCTGGGATACACCAAAGCTTTTTTCTTCATTCATTATCCAATACCATTTGTTTCATACAAGCTCACTCAGAACACCATTAAAAGGTAATTTAGAAAATGTGTTGGAAGGCTCCTGAAAAAAATGCAGAACTCATCCTTTACCCAAATGCAGTCCAGTGGCATGATCTGCATCCCACGAAAACTCCTAAATGGGAAAAGAAAAACAAAAAGCCAAGTTATCAGATGCTGCCTTTTACTGCCATCCTGTAGCATGAATCATAATAAAGCCCTTGGTAATACAAGCTGACTGCATTACTGTACATTATTAGAAATTAATTCAACATTCACTTTAAGATAAATTTTCAGTCTCAAACAGGAACATGAATTTTGGATCCTAAACACATGCTTTAATTGCCACTATTTATTCAGAGGATGAAGTACAGTATCAAGCATATTTTTAAAGATTTAAATTCATTAAAAAAATTTTAGTAAAGACACACAAAGAGTATAAGTAGCATCTATATAAAATGGACCAAAACAACCTCAAAATGAGAAGAAAGCATCTTACAAAATGGTTCAAAAAAAGGATGCTGAATAATCAAAAAAATACCTCTTTTCCCCAGTTCCTTGGTAAGACAAAGTAAAGACTTGGTAAAACAAGTAAGCATGGCTTCCGGTTGTAGGAAAAAAAAAAACAAAAACCAAAACAACCCACAAAAAACCTCTCTATATGAGAGAGCAATACATAAAAGCAGTGAGCACGCAAACTCAGCTGCACAGAGCTGTGCACGACAACTCTTACCTGGAATCAGAAAGTTGTAACTATTGTCACATCAGTTGTCTCAGTCAGTGACTGGAAGAATAATTAACAGTCTGTTTAATAACAGTGTTGTTTGCAGCATTTGCAAATAAAAGCCATGCCAGAAACTCCCAATTATGGATTTCCAGTGTGGGCAAGAGTTGTCATGGTAACTGCATTTTTTTTAAAAAAACAGAGGACACAATAAAAGGGTGATGCTTTCCAGAACTTGGAGTGGTGGACAAGCTTTATAAATTGTGTATCACTTCAGATTTTATTGTCTTGGGCAAGGAATTTGCATGTTAGGAATAGTGCAAGAACCACCACTGAGGAAGGTCAGGAAGCTTCCACAAAGAGAACAGAAATTCCATTGCTGAAACAGGGAGGCACTGCTTCACAATCCCCTCGCTTGTGCTGTCAGAACAGTCCTGAACTGGGACCACCGGTTATTGAAGTTTGCCATTCATTTTTTCTTGAAGAGGCTTAAAAGCCTATTCAGAGAGAAGCAGCATTTTCAGATCCCTAGGAAAACACTTTGTGTACTTTAGGAATTCATTTCCCTTTAAAAAACACAAACCAAACCCCACAAACAAACAAAAACAAACCCCAAACCAAAAACCCAAATAAAACCAGGTGCTATATTTAAGATGAAGACAACACTATGCTACATAAAACCTCTCTCCCTACTGCCATATTCCGAAGCATCCAACTTCCAAACAGAGAGAGACCTTTTGCAATCTACAGTGCCCCTTTGGCAATGTAGTTTGCTGTAACATTTCAACCAATATACCCTCTTTTCGCCTGAAACAAGGTCTCTCTTCATAGCATTTACCTTACCTAGTTAGAAATACTCAATGATCCCCAGAGCAAATCTATGCTCAGCAACGAAGCAGCCTCAGTCTCCAAAAGTCACGCGAGAAAGCAAGCTCTGCTGTCGCTCTCACACTGGCGAGTTAGATTGGCAATTATTTCCAGGAACCATCAGACAGGTACAAAGCCAGGGAGCACAATGCAAAAGCCAAAGAAAACCAGAACAGCACAGCAGTGTGACTGCAAGGTCTGAATTGGGCCTAGTGCATGGGTTTTAGACTGAAATTACTACTGAGATGGGAATAGTGCATTTTGGAGAAGGTATAGTTGCTTCCTATCTGGAAGATAAATTTGTGTCACATTTCATTAAGGACTAGCACTTTTAACAGGTTTAGATTTATCTCACTTCATGCAGGTTTAACTGTGGAGTAAGTATAAAGTATAACTTTCTTGCTTAGTTTCAAGCTGTATTTAATAAAAGAGTTTAATGATAACATCTCTATTAACAAACAGAGGTCAAATATTCACAACAGGAATGGAAACACACTTCCTGCAAACTCATCATTCAGATACCCCCTTGAAAATACCATGATGCAGCAAGTGCTTTACTTTTTTGGCACACAATTGCTTGTCCTCTGTGGTAGGTTGACCCTGGCTGGGTGCCAGGTACCCACCAAAGCCGCTCTATCACTCCCCCTCCTCAGCTAGACCGGGGAGAGAAAATACAACAAAAGGTTCGTGGGTCAAAATAAGGACAGTTTATTAAAGTGAAAGCAAAGGACATGCGCGCAAAAGCAAAGGAAAACAAATTATGTTATTCTCTAATTCCCATCAGCAGGTGATGTCTGGCCACTTCCTGGGAAGCAGGGATTCAATACATGCAGTGGTTGCTCCAGAAGATGAAAATGCCCCCCTTCCATCTCCCTTTACTTAGCTTTTATACCTGAGCTGACATCATATGGTATGGAATATCTGTTTGTTTAGTTTGGGTCAGCTGCCCTGGCTATGTCCCCTCCCCAGATCTTGCCCAGCCCCAGTCTGCCATTGAGGAGGGCAAAGATGTTGGAGAGACAGCCTTGATGCTGTGCCAGCACTGCTCAGCTGTAGCGAAAACACTGGTGTGTTACCACCACCTTTCTAGCTACCAATGCAGAGCACAGAACTACAAGGGCTGCTATGGGGAGGATTAACTTCATCTCAGCCAGACCCAATGCAATCTCCACCCCTTATTCCATACCATTTGCATCATGCTCAGGTCCCAGATAATTTAATGTACATATATCTTCTAACCACGCCATTGTATTTAATTCTCATTACTGAAATCCCTTCTTACCAACACTTACAACTGAAACTACATACTTAAACCACTTTTATACCCAACATACAGATTTTATACATTCTTATTAAATACTATCCCTTGTCCTCTAACAGATAGATATTCCATGGGCTTCTTCCACTCCTCCAGATGTTCATACACAGGCTATGACTGCTCCATGTTCAAAATGAGCACTTTATCATTTGGCTTTCATTGGTGACTAACCAGCATTTTGGCAAACACTGGCAGAGTTCATGGCAAGAAACAGGCTCTAATTTGCAGCAAAATGCACTGAGAGTTGCTGTCATCAGTACGTTGCAAGTAGATCTCCAGGGCGCACTAGATTGAAGTTATACAATGCCCTTTGCCTGTCTGAACACACAGCACAATGTTTGTGCTGTCCTGGAAGTGTCAGGTAACTGGAAAAAATGGAAATCTCATGGACTTTAACACAAAAAGAACCCATAAAATCAGAAGAGTATTTCTATCACCATGTTTTTAGTGTGCAGCCTAAATGAAGTTAAGGTGTAGCTTCATTAGGATTTTAGGACACAGAGCAGAAGGGCACTTCCACTGCAAATCTCCTGGTCCCCCCCTCTTGCCACGTTTAGATTTGCATTGCAGGGTAGTCTTGGAGCACAAAAACCAAATCCCTTGTGGATGAAATGTGCTCCAGGAGTACATCCAGTGCTCAAAAGCATTGAGTCCACAGCACCAGACTAGAGCTAGTCCCATCCTGGTGTAGATGTTGGGTCGTCACCTTTAACTGATTGACTAGAAAGGTCCACTTTTACTGCATTGCTTTACTTGCTAACATTCATGTCATCTAGACACAGACTTACGTCACCTAAGTACTTAAGACCTCCTAGGGCAATGCCATTTGTCCTTTTGGAATCAAAAAGAGAGAGACAAGGGCACTTTTCCAGATTTCAAATGAGCTGAAGGGGACTCAGCCACCTAACCAGAGGTGCTTAAAAAAGGGGCAGGAGACAGGTAGGGTAAATCTGACAGAAAGCATCTGAAGAATTTTGTCAGTCTGCTCCTAAAATTACGCTTCTGAGTTTTCCTTTATTCCTTCAAATTAATTTACTACATGGCCTGAAGAAAAGGCTTTCGTTACCAACCCTGAAGACGGCAGGAGTGAAATGTACCCTGTCTCCAAAATGTTTTATTGTTATTTTATTGGTGTTCCCCAGTAATTTAACTTATTACCTTGAGACTTCCAGAATTGAACGTGAAAGTGTATGTGAATAATGAATATGGCCCCAACTCACCTGTGAAAATTGCTGCATGCTCCAGCAACTACTTTGTGCTCCTTTTTAAAAATTCTCTTCAAGTTGAGGAAGAAAAAAGAAAACTGTGGTTCCCCTTCAACAATAACCCACTTATTCTTCCAGAAGGTGTGAAAACACTGATCCTGCATACCAAACTGACTCTCACATTCTGGCTGCCAGCAGTAGTGATTGGGCCTCTCGAGGGCAACTGATATTTTATATTACCTGTGGAACTTAAGGCTACCAGGTACAAAAGCAATTACAACTTTAAAGCAGGTATGAAAATCAGTATTATGCTAACTAAGCTAAGATCGCAGCTAAAATTTATGTTTTGAGGTCATCATGATCCAATTGCTTCTGGTTCAATACATTTTGCTCTTCGCTATGCCACAGGACGGCCTCAGAACTGTGTTTGTTCCCACCTTTCCTCTGGAGCACACAATGCCACTTACTTCAGTCTACTCCAAAAAGACAAATCAAAGGTGTGAAGCTGAGGCAAACCCAAATATATTTGGGACAGAAATTTTCACATGTGCTAAGTATTGGCCTAATTCTTTGCTGTCAAGTCAACAGAAGCAAAAGTAGGCCAGGAGTACTTTTGCAAATGACCTCACCAGGTACATTTTAAAGAACTAAGAATACATGAGTATCAAATTTTATAGCTATTACATTCTAAACCCATAAACAGCACTTATCTCTACTTACCATCTGTTACTAAGAGCCTTATTCTACATCAATTAAAGCTAATGCAAACTTATGATAATAAAACAGGAAGACCCATTTTTTAAAAAAAGTACTGTCCTGAGTTGTCCTCAAACCTTTAAAATTGCACAGGTTCAAAGCAGCCTCTCAGTATCACAACTCACCTCTCACAACTCTCAAAGCAATAAGCTTACAGCAAAACCCAAGTTTTTCCAAATCTCACAAAAGAAGAAAGGCAAAAATTCACCAAAATAATGGAAAACTGTAAAAAAAAAAAAAAATCAACATTATGCAATATTTTTGTCATGGCTCCAGAAGAAAAATAAAGCCTTAACAGCTGCTTCAGAGCTGATTAAGCAGTGAAAGAATACTGTAGAGAGATTTTGAGCAGCAAAACTGGAAGCGTATATCTCATTCTATAACGGTAGTCAATTAAGGTTTTGTGGAAAGAAGAATAGGAACAACAGAAAGCCTGATGAGAGTCACATGGACACAGCAAGCACAGGACTGAGCAATCTAAATCAGAGTTGCAAGCAACACTAAGTGACTTTCACAGAATTAAAAAAGAATCCATGCTGGAACCTTTGCTCTGTAGCTATTATTAAATTACATTCAGTCACGTCCACTTGGATAAACAAAGCAATAGTCTTTTCCAAGTACTGCTTTCATGGCTTTCTCTGTGATGCTTTAAATTGTCAGCTTTAAGCTATCCCAGTGTCTCATCTGGCTCAGAAAAGAAAAGAATTCTTTATAGACTACAGATATACCATGTACAATTATTGAAGATATCTTTTCAAGGCAGGTATTTGCTGCTCCTGAATGACAAGATTCATACTATTGAAGGACAACGCACGCAAATACTGTCCGGTTGCTAGCTATTCTCTTTACAGAAAAAAAACTTGCAGAAACAAACATAAAATAGTTTAAAACAACTAAGTTCTTAACACTATCTTTGAAACCAAAAGTTCAAATGAGTTAGGGAGACCAACAATAACTATTTCAGAACTTCCTTCTGTCAGATAGGTTCTGTCTCTAGACATCATCCAAATCACAACCTCTGTTGAGCAGATGCTTTCATTAGCCATGGACACATACTACTCTCTGAAGTAGTCTGTGACGCAAAGAAACAGTTCCATCTAGCCCACCTCCGTAAGGAGGCTATTGTAGTAATTAAATCATGCTATTTCAGTGACCCAAAAGAAAATTTAGTTCAAGCAAAACTCTCCTGTCTAATCAAGAGACACACAGAGTGGGAAAGGGGAAAAGCTAGACAAATGATAAACATAGCGCATTTAACACCAAATTACTTTTCATGTATAATGTTCATCATTTGATGAAAAAAAATCCCGTATGTTCCAGTACAGGGAAAGCAAAGAACCAAAACCCAGAAACAATCCACTAGAATATATCCCGAGAAAGGCATCAAAGAAGAACATGCTTCAATATGAAGTCTAGTCAGACTCTCCTGAAGCAAAGCAAGTTATCTGCTGTTTCGCTAAACCTTGGGGCAAATAATTCAATGCTTATATTAGAAAAATCTTACATAAATTTAAAATTAGGTCAATCGGCATCCTGAAATACACGTATATATAAAATTATACCTTTCCCTCACATTCACCATAGAAACCGACTATAATACTGTATGCAACGTGATTAATTTTAAATGCATAATCTTGACACTGTTTCCACCCCCCCAGGAGATCTGCGATAGATTGCACTTGTACAAAAAAACTTGCTGAGTATATATTCTTGATAGATACGTTAAAAACCTTGGTGACTAGCAATACAGAAAATACATGCAGTAATGGCTGTATTATTACAGTAATTAGTCAGCTGTCATACCCATCTTTTCTACCCAACTTTTAATCGCAGATGAGAATCTTAACTAAGAGGACTGACCTAACTCACAGTCAGGTCCTAAATAACTAATAATTCTCCTTCTCTCCCTGCCCCTATCGCAAAGAGCCTTGCCTAGGGACAGCCGGGCAGCTCAGGGCTCTCTAGCACGAGCTGCCAGACTGAGTGGGGTCCCACGTGCCCCCTTCCAGCTCTTAGCATGACTTACACTTGACTGAGAAGCCAGAAGCTGGGGCACCACAGGAATCGGTTTGTGACCCAGTAACAGAGGGATCCACAGTCTCCCTATGAAGAGGGTAGAGCAGAAAAACAACAGCTACTGAGCTATGATCAAATCCTATGCTGGGAACACATACACTGGCTGCATGCACCAGTGCTAACAAGATTGACAGCCCTCTCTGTGCTCAAATAATAAAGCAGCAGTGGGTATGTTTGTACTGGAAGTGCTATTCATCTAGAGAAGACCTCACAAGTGAAAAGGCAAAGGATGATCAGGCAGTAGAAAAAGGCTTGCTTTCCTTACTGAAAATGATAACAACAGGCACATGGTATCATTTTACAGGCTGTACTAAAAACCTTGGAAGGGCCCATCTGTTAGTGATAACGTCCCAGAGTTGGTACAAGTGGAAACATTACCGTCAAAGCTTAGGCACAAGCTTGGTTGCCCTTCTTTTTTCTGCTGTTACTATTTAAAGCTTTGATTTCTTCACTAAAACAGAGACACTCCACTATGTCCAAAGCCTTATTCCTTTTTAAAACTTCACTTGTTATTGCTAAAATGTTACTGAAATACACACTGTTTGTTTTCCTAGATTCAGTTTTGATAGGTCCAATGTTAGTTCTGGAAATATCTGTCAGTCTGCCAGCATGTAGTAATTCAAGAACTTAAAGACAGCACTGCCTGCACATCAAGAAAAAGACATCGCTTTCCTGTCAAATAATTGAAGGCATCCATGTAACTTCAAATTAGACTGTCTCTTTGTAAGCTGCATAATGCTGTGAGATGCATAAATCTATCAAGGCTGACATCAAGCAACATATTTTATTAAACCAGCTGACATAGTTGGTTTAACTACGGAGAAAGAAATCCAAACCCAATCATCTGTGGTTTCAGGGAGAACAGCAAATAGGACTACTGGAAGAGTTTAGGTGGCCCAGGAATGATCCTCACCAAAGTCTGAAGAAAAACATCATGGGGTATGTATGAATAGCAAACAACACAGAGATCCTTTATCTCATGCAGGAAAACTAGATGTGTTCATTAAAGAGTAGCAGGACCCAACAAACCTGCTTTATCCTCTTTGATGTGGTGTTTTACTTTTCACACTTTGGCCATCATCTACTTTCTAATTAAAAAAAAAAAGCAAAAAAAAAAAAACAACC
>VYZV01044839.1:0-18920 GCA_013401275.1 Pandion haliaetus | reverse complement strand
CCCCCCACGTGACCACGTGAGCCCCATGCCTACCGAGGCACCGACATGTTGCCTATAAGAGGCATTCCCTCGGGGCTGCTTTACCCCCACACTCCGGGGGTGCTGCTGGAGGGGTCGAGGCAGGCGGGGCTGGGCTGGGCTGGGCTGGGCTGGGCGTCGCCTCCTGGGCCCTGTGGAGGGTGCAGGAGCCTCGGTGCGGGCCCAGGGATGTTGAGGCAGGGCACGGTGGTGTGGGGTCTGTGGTGATGCAGCGTGATGGGGTGGCTGGCAGGCTCTGTGTGCCCCCTGAGAGGGGCCAGGCGGTGCCTCACAGCTCCCCGTTGTGCTGCCAGCTGTTGCAGGCAGCAGGTGTGCTGTCCATGCTGACTGGCCTTCACGGTTGTGGTCTCGGTGCCAGGAACCTAGCTTATGGCATGAGGGTGAGGAGGGTGGAAGCCAGCAAGGCTCAGTGCTAGCGCTAGGCCACTGTGCCATCCCCACAGGTCTGGGGGAGCTGCTGGGTGGAGGATGGGGTGTCTCCACCCTGGCCTTGCTGCTGGCTTCTGCTCTTCAAACCTCTGCAGCATTTACCTCCTGGTGCTGAATTGGTGCTGCCCTTTGCAAGGACAAGTGGTGCACCTCAGGTCCCCTCCATGATGTGTTTGCATGAGAAGGAAGAGCTGGGGTGGAGTGAAAGCCCAGCCCAGCCAGCATGCAGGGGCCATGGCAGCTCAGCTCAGTACCCTGTGGAGGTGAGGGAAGTGGGAATGTAGCATGGGAGGAAATTGGGGTAAGGATCCATGGTGGGGTTTGTTGGCTCATGTCTACCTCTGGTGAGGAGTGGTGGGTGAGGGAGCAGCAGATGAGACGAGGTCTGGAGGATGCCCCTCACTCTCGGCAGGAGGATGTAAGTGTGTGACGAGCGGAGCGTGTCCTTGTGGCGGTGGTACACTGACGGCCCTGTGGTTGGGCATACTGGCAAGAGAGGGATCTTACGCTACTCTTGAGAACAAGTCAGAAACAGCATGAAATCATTTAATGAGAGATTTCTCTAGGTTTTTGGTTCCAGAGGGAGGCCCCAGCAGATACCCCAAATGGCATGTGGCCCTGAAGGAAAATGGAAATGGAAAAAGTTGCATTGCAAACTGGGCAGGGCTGAACCTGCTAGTATGGCTGTAAGTAAAGTCAGCAGTACCTATGATCTAGCTTGATCTTGTTATGTCAAGTGCTGTATAAACATGCAAAAAACCCGTCTGGTTTTACCCCAAAGGGTCAGTACGCTGTTAGCTTATTCAAAATGTTGCAGACACTTTACAAGATGCCTGCGAATGTTTCACATACTTGCCATCCCCCACAATAGACTGCACATGTAGTTCCAGGGTGTGGAGGATATTTATGAGTGGAAAAGAAATCATCATCACTTGCTCATCATCTGCTAACTTCTGCTGAGCATATCATCTGGTATGAATTTTAGACCACACAGCTCTCAAACATACCTTCAGGAAATATGGAGTAGTTTCTACTGTAAGTTGTAATGGGAGGTTATAGCTTATTAGAACGAAATTACTGTTGACAGAAAAATGCAGGACTGGAAGAGACCTGCTGGAATTTCATCATGGTTTGTTTTTTTTTTTTTTTTTTTACTACATTGTTCATGTTGCATTTTAAAAGCAGTTAGGTCTTTTGTACCATTATTCCTTTTAAAAAAAGCAATCTCACTGTCTAGCCAGAATTATAAACGGATTTCATATAAATTTTCTCTTGTGCTAATATCTCTTCCCCTCTATGTTCCTCTTGCCTGACAAAAATACTACACAGTTCTGGGTGAGGTCCTCTTTTAGTGTTGAGACTAAAAATGAAAATGTTAGTCAAAATCAGTCCCACACTTGATCCTCAAGGGAGTTCACTCATCACCTGTGGTCAGCTATATAGAATCACTTCGAACACTGATACTTGTTACTTTGATTTATTCAGTTCCTCATCCCCTCCCCATATCCATCACTTACAGCATTTGTAAAAATGTCCACTTTGACCATAAGAAATATTTTTTCTTTGTTGCCCTGCACCAAATCTTTTACTGAATTCCAGAGATTAGAGATACTGCATCTCCCTTTTCCAGGGAGTCATTTACCCTGTCAAAAAGAGATATGGGCTTGGCACAAGCCACCATGATAAACCGCAGTCACATTTATCACGTTTACAAAATACTCCCCATACACACAGAGATCAGGACCCTTAAAAATGCAGCCAGCGACTGTTGTCTTGAAATCAACCAGTAGATGGAGCAGTGACTGCTAAATGTGAAGTACAGCAGGATCCCAAGAGGCAAAACAAGAATCCCTCTGCCTTTCGAGGGTCCCACTGCAGATAACTCCAGCCGCCAGCTGACAATCATGATTTTTCTAGCAGCCGGGGTGACAGCAAGTACAACCAGTAGAAGTAACCTGATAGTCTGGTGAAAACTGCATTAGCCTGAGAGGTTGGAGAGGTGAGATTGAACTCTGTCCTTCTAAGGCAAGCTTTAAAGCTTACCCCTGGCACTTCTAGGATCAACACACTGTACAAATATGACAATTAATTCCTGTAATAACTTTCTTTTTTACAAATTCTGTGACAAAAAAAATGTGTAAGTAGTTGACACTTTCATCACAAAATACCTGGGAGATTTCAAAGTAATGTGTCAAGCAAATCAGTGGTTTGCATTTTGATTAATATCAGCATTTTAGAAAACCTCCTGGGCCCTCAAAAAAATCAGTTGTTCTAGGCCAGATGCAATATGCTCATATTTATCTTTTATTTCATTCTAATCATCAGTAATGTCAGTGCTTCCTGTAACAGTAGTTTTCCAGTGAACAACAGGCTGAATTAGGTGGTTGGTTTACTTTAAATTCTTTTGCAACAAGCTGTTACCAGCATGGGGGCTGAACCAATTCAGTCTGATTTACAGTTGATCCATGGTCCCTGAAACAGCTTTCATTTCTTAAATGTTTCTTTCACTCCTTCAGGCAGCAGGACACTCCCCAGTCTTTGAGGACTGATACTGGGTGGATGCAACAAATATAGCACAGCATAGATGTCTAAGGAAAAGGATATCAAAGTTCAAATTGCTGCTGGGGGTAAACTGCGCTTTTGATTAATTGGAGTTACAGTATACCTTTGTGCTCCTTTTCTGTTCTTAATGCTCCTCAGGGCAAGCAACCTGTGTTGACACTGCACCCTCTGCTTCCAGTGCTCCAGCTTTGCAAGGTTACTGTCTCTGCTAATCAGCAGTTCTAGGTCTGCATTCATTAAAGAACTCATTCCTCAAGACAGAGATAATTTCTGTGTTAATATCTCCAGCCAACAACCATTCCCTAGCCCTCTACAAGTCAGAATTTATGTGGGAATGCAGCAAGGGTGCCAGGACCCCGCAGAGCTGCTCAGGACAAGCACAGGGAACCAGGCAGCAGCAGTTCACAGCACTGTGCCACCCACATTTGCCAGAATGTCTCTAGTGTGTCTCTCCTGAATTTTCTGTCTAGGCCTCCTTATATTCATGCCATTCTTTCCCAGACAGTCTCTTTCACCTGTAGAGCTCCCCACCTCTGAAGGACCAGCTAATGGATGCACTCTTGGATATGTATGAAGTACAGCAGCAATGAGTGCACAGCAAACCATGGTTTTCAGAGACTAAATCAACATCTTTGCTTGTATTTCTGGTTATAGAAGAAGATCTCAGATACAGAACACGAGCAAGCCAGAAGAGGAGGATTACCCTTTCCTTACTTGCAGGGCACTAAGAGACTCCTGGAATGCCAAATGCTTGAGACCAGTGCTGGTTTTAGGACAGGCCGGGACATCCTGTGATGCCGTATGTGGTTCTGCAGGCCTCCTTTGCTTCCTTCTGTCTAAACAGGTTTTGTTTGCAGGGCAAAATGGCTATCCAGGGCATGGGAAAGGAAGAGCAAATAAACTGTGCCTCTGTCACCTTCCCTGTACATCACCAGCCAGAGAGGAGAGCTGCTTGCACAAATGAAGCTGCTCCAATGCCACAGACCCAGAGGAGGCTCTGGCAGAAATGCAGTTGTTTTTCAGCCAAAGATCCCTTGGGAAGTATAGACACCTTGGGAAGATGGGCAGAGGGCCTCGGAGAGGATTTTTATCTCAGAGTTACTGAACACACTTGCCAGTCCCATCAGAAACACTGCAACTGCAAGGAAATTTTCCCTTCTACCCACTGTTTTTTTATTAAAGTGGTACCTGGCTGGCATGATCTCACACCCTTCCCTCCCCACCTCATCTGTATGAAGTGCCCCATCTCCCAGTCTAGATGGCTTCTGTCTGCCAGGCCATATATAATGCCTTCTCCTCCCTCTATGCACATTTGAGCAGGCAGATGGAAGCAAAAGAAGTTTTATAGCTTCCCATCTTCCTCATCTGTCATCACCACTGGCAACTCTCAGTGTAGGGCTGTTTCTAGCAGAAGACATTTCCCCATGTTCCCTTCTAAAGGAGAAGGAACAAAAGCAAGATGGTGTTTGATGTGATGCTTGCCATGTTGCCCAGGTTGGAGTCAGTTCATTTGAATTTGAATAGGTACTGTAAATGAAAATAAATAACCTTCCTGGCAGCCTTGGAAGAAGAGATTCAGTAGCAAGGTGTGATTTAAGAGCAGGTGACGACCCAGTGCTGGCAGCTGAAAAAAAAAAAAGCAGCATTTAAGAGCAGCTGAAGGGAATGTAATTGCTTTGGTAAAATTTGCAGCATGCCAGGCTGCATACCTGGGACAGGTTCACCCAGGCTGTATATATGGGACAGGCTTGCCCAGAGACATGAGGGGCTGTATCCTAGAAGCAAGTGATGCTAAGACCAGTTCAACAGGAAGGACTGCACAAGCTGTGTCTGATCCTCTCCACTTGAAATGGATCATATACAGAGGTCTTTTTCTTACTGAAAGTAGCTAATTATAAAAATGCACAGGCTTTTACTAGTAGTGACTGAAACTACGAATGGCTTTGCAGCAAATCTGATGAATAATTTTGTTCCTTAATGCACTCCCACCCTCCAAAGGAAAAGGTTTTAAAAAGCCCATTTGTTCAGGGCTAGGAATTGCCAGCTGTAATGGATTTTTTTTCCATGTTAGTTTTGACATGACACCTGGATTTAGCAATTACTCAGAATTAACCCTGAAAGGAAAAGATTTATCAGGGACATGAAAGCTGTTCAGGTAAGTCAGTAGGAAAAAAGGCAGGATGGAGATTAATAGAGATTTCATTCAAGTCATCTATACATGACAATTTTCTTTTTATTCCACCAGGCAACCTAATGTTCTGTTCTTTCTGTCACCGAAATTGGAAAATGAACTCCTTAACGCCAATGTAGTATTAAGAAGCAGACATTCTTTATTGTGGTGCCAGATGCATGGGGGATCGTTCTGCCTATCATGCATACTGTATGTTGCATCAGTCAAAGCTTATATTACCTTACATAATACATATTATTACCCTGCATTATACATATTCAATCTATTACCTGGAACTAATTATCATATTTTGTGATGGTCTGACAAATTATAGTCAATGTCTCAAACATTCATTAAAGAACTTTGGTGGAAAAAATGCCTCTGTAAAAACGCTGAGTTGTGTGAACAGGACAATGTGGCTGGAGGAGAGGGCCCCATAGAGGGTGGGACCGCACTTCTCCAAAGCTGTAATTCCTTATCTTAAGTGATCATGAGAAGGAGCACAGCGTATGCACCCGGAAGAGAGGGCCCCACAGAGGATGGAACTGTGCTTCTATCTTAAGTGGTCATGCCAGCAGGGAAAGAGAGGCAACTCCGCAGTGAACCCCCCCCAAAGCTCACTGGTCGATTCCAGAGAAGTCCAGGAACGTGAACTGTGCATGTCGAGACCACCGACTAACACACTATAAAAGAAGGAAGAACGAGTGCTCGGCGCCCACCCTCTGGAACTGGATCTCTACGCTGGCTGGACCAACGCTGGACCCAGGACTGGTGACTCCCTTTTCTTCTCTCTTTTCCTTTTCTTTCTGTCTTTATTTCTGTCTTTTCTCTCTTTCTCGCTCTTTTTCCTCTCTCTTTTCCACAAGTCCCTACACCCCATCCTTTGAAACATAAACCGTTGACCAAGTCTGAGACTAGGAGTGGATCTAGCTGCCCCTGGGCTCCTCTTTGAGAAGGAGTCCAGAAAGCAAGGGGGTCTGCTCTGAACCTCGTGACTCAACAGGAGGGATCCCCTTCTGACACAATTTCATGTTCCTTTTTCCGCTTCTTTTTCTACACCTCTCTTCTCTTTTCAAACAGTGGCTTAATGACATGATGCAAGGTTCATATTGTTAGATTCACTTGTACTTGGGCAAGGTTAACTAGGTTGAATAAATGTTGATAGTTGTTTGAACTCCCCTGGTGTCGTTCCACCTTAATTCTGACAAAGGAAATCCATGAACCTGAGTCGCTCCAACTTTGGGATGCGACATATTTACATAGTCATTATGCAGGCAGCCTGGGTCTCTGGGGGGCTTCCCTGGGTGTCTTTAGTGGTCTTTGGTGGTCCCTAGTGGCTGTAAAAAGGGCACCTCTTCATGTCCTTCCAGGAACTCTGGGTTCCTCCTTTCCTGACCTTATATGGTCACCAGTTGGCCCATCAACCTCAGATTGTTACAAAAGTTGTCAGTTTCAGCTGTTTTCTCAGTGCTTATCTAGACATAAGCATTCTTTAGTTCTTGATATCTCTAGTTAACACAGGAGGCCTATTCACAAGCATCCTTGAGCTATCAGTGTTACTTACAGTCCTTCTTTGAATTGCAAGAGTTATTTCACAACAATTGCACATTGCAATACTCAGTTATCTACCCAGATTTTCCGCATTGGCTTGGTAGTGGATGCACCTCATTGTATAGATGACCTTCCTGACAGCCTGGGAAGAGATCTCTGGAACTCATGTGTACTCAGAGCTGCATGCTGGCAAAGGCTCCACATAAAATGTTCTCATTTGCTGAAATCAAATCAAGTAAATCCAAATGTGCTGGGTTTGGCTGGGATAGGGTTAATTTTCTTCATAGTAGCTAGTATGGGGCTATGTTTTAGATCTGTGCTGAAAACAGTGTTGATAACACAGGGATGTTTTCATTACTGCTGAACAGTGCTTACACAGTCAAGGCCTTTTCTGCTTCTCACCCCACCCCACCAGCGAGTAGGCTGGGGGTACACAAGAAGTTGGGAGGGGACAAAGCTGGGACAGCTGACCGCAACTGACCCTAGCTGACCCAAGGGATATTCCAGACCATATGATGTCATGCTCAGCATATAAAGCTGGGGGAAGAAGGAAGGGGGGATGTTTGGAATGATGGCATTTGTCTTCCCAATTAACCATTAAGTGTGATGGAGCCCTGCTTTCCTGGAGATGGCTGAACACATGCCTGCTGATGGGAAGTAGTAGTGACTGAATTCCTTGTTTTGCTTTGCTTGTGTGTGCGGCTTTTGCTTTACCTATTAAACTGTCTTCATCTCAACCCACCAGTTTTCTCACTTTTACCCTTCTGATTCTCTCCTGCATCCCACTGTGAGGTAGGTGAGTGAGCGGCTGCATGGTGCTTAGCTGCTGGCTGGGGTTAAACCACAACACCAAATCAAGTACATCCAAATGAGGCATTCAAAAGTAGTGAGTACCTTTCACTGGTGTAATCTCCCTGAACCTTGGATTGTAACACAGCCTGCTGATCTCACAGAGTTCTTATGAAGGTTAATTATTTAATGTGTCTGAAGCTCAGAGTCCATAATTAAGTCTTTCATTGAAAAGAAAGTGAAGAAATTAATAATGCTGGATTCAGGGAGTAATCTGCAACACAAATGGTCTAGTACCCCACATCAATCATATGAGGTGAGACAAAATACTGAAGTCTGAGCACTGTTCACTTTGTGCCCTGAGAGAGACAGGAAAAAAGCAGTTGTTCATGGAATTAAAAGTAACATATTGTATAATCATCTGAGGGACAAGTTAAGGCACTCCTGGTGTAGTTACTCACATGTAATATACACTTCTATCAGTCTATCTTATGTGACTCTGGTTCTAACATCTTCCTTTTGTCTTTTATCTTCACAATATTTTAACATTCCAGTCACAAAGCTAAGGCAGATAGCTTGCATTCAGTATCAGTTTGGGTAAATATTTAAAATGGCACTGGCACAGTCCTAGTTCTGCAGATGCCTGTTACACCAGTAGATGATTTGATCTTTTTCCGTTTCCCTCCTACAGCATTATCCATGCAAAGCAAATGTTACATCACATCTCTGTGGTGTTCAAGATTTGCTATTTTCATCTCTTAAAGGAAACAAAGCTAACACCAACATGCCACCTGTGCGTCTGTTTGACCCCTTGCGATTTTTCTGTTTCCTCATCCCTCAAGAATTAAAGCTGACTTGTGAAAATAGGAGATAGACCCAAACAACCACTGCCTGCAGGGAAACCATAAAACTGTGCCCTTATGTGTTCTGGAGTCCAGTGAGTCTACCAGTGCATCCTCCAAATAAGAAATTAGCTTACCAAGAGCTCTAAGCCAAATAAATGGTAACCAGGAAGCCAGGTGGAAGGCTTGGGAATGTTGCTGTACGAACTGTAGAGGGATTTGGGTATGAGGAGAATTAGCAACATTGCAAGGAGGATTGGAGAAAGGGGAGTGCTGGTGGGAAATTGTAGGGACTGTAAGAAGATTTTGGTAGTTGGGGAGAGTATTCTGAGGAGGAATTGGAGTGTTTCCAGTAAAAATTACAAGCTGCTGCTTGGAAGTTTCCATTCAGGTACTGCAGGGAGACGCTAGATGTTCCCTGCACATTTCATAACACTAGGAAACCCTAGAAAGCCAAGTCAGGCAAAGAGCATAGTTCCTGTAAAACTGTACTGTCTTGGAGACAAATGGTGACACTATAATTCATTCATCCTGAATCCTTACTCAAGTCTTGTACCATTGAACTTAAGGATGCTTCCTATGAGACAAGCTAAGCAAGGACCTTAAATCCTGTAAAATAGGGGGAGCTCGTATCTCAAAAAGCCAGTTTTGCTCAGATAATTGCAATTACCACTTTTATTTAATACTGCTTTACTACTTTATGCTGAAATTAAGCTAGGATAATGCAGATGATAGTCTTCCTTTGGACCCTTTAGAGTGGACATGGCTTGCAGGGTTAACTCTTGTAGCAGACAATTGCTATTTTGGTTTCAGGCCCTTTGCAATCTTTCAGAAAATATCCCCACACAAAGCTTTCTCCAGCAAAAGCAGTAACTTTTTTTTCATCCTAATTTTAAAGGAGAAATACACATGTTCCACATGGAAAGCACACATCCTCTAGCTACGAAGCAGCTCATAGCTTGGTTGCACAGGCTCACAAGCTGGACGTTGGAGCCTGGAGCAAATGAAAGCTAAATATTAATGATGTCCCCAAACTCTGACAAAAGATACTTCACTGGCATTCCTCTGCTTGGCTGCAGCTCCTAGAAAGCACGTATCTTCTGCACTGAAAGGTCTTGAACCATGCTATTAAGGGATGCTGCCATATACTTGTTTAGACTATCTAGAGGGATTAATTTCTCAGTTTTTTGTTATTCTTGCTGCTGTAGACCACCTCTGAATGAAACCAAAATGTTATTGGCCACTTTCTCCAGGAATATTGCAACAGACCATACATTGATGAAGGTGACTGCTGTCCTTACCTTTGATCCTTGAAAACAGCCAAGGGGTGTAGATGGCACCCTTCTGGGAAGCTTCAAACAGGAGCAGATTGTTCCTAAGTGACATCTCCTGGCTGTCTACACAGGCATGGATTTTATGAGGCTGGAACTCCTATGTTCAACAGGACTGCCTCCTTGCTCAAAAGGAGCAAGCTCTCAGTTCAAGGCTCCCAATCCTGATTTGGCTTGGCCTGTTGAAATCCCTTGATTTCAGAAAATGAACACTTCAGTGGGTAATTTTGACACACCACTTTCACTGTTAGGATTGCAAGGCCCTGAAAATCCAACAGCGTAACTACCAGCCTCCAGGAAAGAAGGCAATATTTTGTTAATCAGTAATGATTTTTTCATTACATTTTCATGTATGTAAAAATATGTTTTAAATATTTTTTCCTTACATTATATTTATACTGTGGTATTGTCTTGAGGGCTCAGCTATGATCCTCTCTGCACAAATAATGCTTCTTCTCAAATAAGCAGAAATCTAACAGCATCCAGGCAGGTAGTGACAATGTGAAGCTCATGGGTAGAACTGGGTGCTGGGAAAGCCATTCAAGCTGAAACAGAAACATTCATTATGCTTTTATGTAACTGCAGGTTTGGTTGCTATTTCAGAGAATAGTAATTTGTTGCAATTGATTGAACGGTCTTCTTTGCTATTTCTGAAATCAAGGTGGATTTTTAATTGAGAACACAGACTGTTAAAACAAGGAAGGTGGGAGATTATGTACTTTTGCAGTTGTTTTTTGATGGGCTCCCTCTGTACAGAAAAGAAATGAGAAGGTGCTTTCCTCCTTCTAGAAGAAAGCCAGATAGTGGCTCTAAAGAGCTGAAGTCCAGGTCTCAGCCAGCAAAGTAGATGTCATTGTCTCTGAGCCTGATGTCTCTGCCTAAGCTAAGCCAAACAGAGTGAGGTATGATGGCAGTGGGATAGCAAGGCATGTGGCAGGTATCATCAAACAAGGGACATCTGGGTAAATTGGGGTTATGCTGAAGTTTGAGGGGAATGCTGGTTTAGAAAAGACATGACTATGTACAGATGGCTTGCTAGTAAAATTGGGTATTAGAGCTCAGGAACCCTATGTATGAGAGGGAGAATCCCAGCACATGGGGACCATAGGTGAGTCTGTGGTTTTAGAGAGGTGTGTGTCTAGGCTCCTGGCATGTCGCTGCTAGAGAGCTCATGATCACAGGACCCTTCACACCACATTTTTCATACCACAGTGCAGCTGGAGGTTGCCCTTGAGATGGGTGGGTAGGTTTGGCAAAGAAGGTGTGAGCTATCATATTTTGAAATATCTTCTCTACCTAGAAGCATCCCTGTGAAAGAGCTAGCTGAATTTCAATAATCTGTTGTCTGAAACTTACATGTTCTGTAGTTACTTAAAAAATGGTGATTCTGAGGAGAAAAAAAGGTTTTGGAAGTAGAACCTCATCTTTCCAAAATCACGTTTGTTCCCTGGTGGATCTGAAGAACTTTACGAGAGCTGTTCAGCCCTGAATGCATTGCAGAGGTGATGGGTGTCTCCACCTCCATGAGAAGCCCAGGGTATAGTCTCCCAGAGCTGGCTTTCCCAGAGCTCTCAGACTCCCCCAGCATAATCACATTCTCAGTTTTAAGTCACAGGTTCCACACACTGTTTGTATTCAGCAGTTTATAATTAATTCAAGTTATTACTGGAGTTGCAAGGAATCTTGACTGCCATGAATAGTGCACATGGATGGGGCTCCTCAGATCTGCAACATGAATACTTGCATGTTCCCATCCATCCTTTACAGCAGCTCACCAGGGTAAACCATCAGGGAACATTCAACGACTGACTGGAAACCCACTTGTTGCTTAATGTAAGTTCCTTCCTGTACCAGTACATTTTCTAATTATTGATGAATTCATATTTTGCAGCACTGGAAAATTATTTACATTCACTATTTGCACAGAAAGTTTCCATCCAAGACTGTAGGGCATCATCAGAATACCAGGACTGGTGACTAGATCTCAACGTTGGAGGGGTGAGGTGGTATTTCTGCAAAAGGACATCTTCTACAGCTGGGCAATGGCAGGAGTCTGTGTGGATCCTTTGGAGGGATGCTCCCATCCCTAGAGAGCTTGGAAAAGAATGTCAAGAACCAGAGGAAAGCTCAAGTCCTATTGCATTGTGTTGTGGTTTAACCCCAACCAGCAACTAAGCACCAAGCAGCCACTTCCCCCCCCCCCCAGGGGGATGAGGGACAGAATCAGAAAAAAAAAACCCTTGTGGTTTGAGATAAAGCCGGTTTAATAGGACAAAAAGGAAGAAAATGATAATAATAATAAAATGACAATAACAAAAGGATTGGAATATACAAACAAGTGATGCACAATGCAATTGCTCACCACTCACCGACTGATGCCCAGTTAGTTCCAAAGCAGCAATCCACACCCCCTGCCACCAACTCCCCTCAGTTTATATACAGGACATGACATCACATGGTATGGAATATTCCTTTGGCCAGCTTGGGCCAGCTGACCTGGCTGCATCCCCTCCCAACTTCTTGTGCCCCTCCAGCCTTCTTGCTGGCTGGACATGAGAAGCTGAAAAAATCCTTGACTTAGTATAAACACTACTTAGGAACAACTGAAAACATCAGTGTGTTATCAACATTATTCTCATACTAAATCCAAAACATAACACTATACCAGCTACTAGGACAAAAATTAACTCTATCCCAGCCCAAACCAGGACACATGGAAATGTCCTTTTGTGTCTGTACCTCCAGTTTTGCCTATAGAAATGGTGTTCTTGCAATTGTGATTGAGGGCTAGCCCTGATTACAAACCTACTGATTTCATTGGTTCATAATCTTGCCAGCTGCTAGGAGAGTGTGAAGTTGTGATTCAAGGGCACTTGATCATATGCTTTTATAAATAAGCTCTTGGCAGCTCTGTAACAAAGTGCTCCAAAAAGCAACAGGAACATCAGAGTCACAGAAGGCTTTAGATTTTTTTAATCAAACCTCCTTCTGCTGTTGACTATGCGCTCACCTGCTTCTCCTTCACTACTTTGTGTGTTCATGCAGCCGGAGGGTACATTGGCTATTCTAATTTGCTGTTGCATTAGCCCACTGAGCTGACATCCCCTGTGAGCACAGGAGTGCTGGATCTCATGTAGAGGGAAACCAGCATTATCATGGCCAAAGATGGGCAGTAGGGAATGGAGTCCGACTATATCTTCTGACAGCACATCACTGTTAAATTGACTTGACTGTATGAATCTGCACCTTTAGGTAAATAAAAAAAAAATCTGCTGCTCAATGCACCTTTTACAGGACTATGTACTTGTTCGGTTCCTGTGTTTAAATGCATATCACATTTTGGATTCACTATAGAAGCTCTTAAAACTCATGTCTGTCTGGGAGGGGATCATGGAGTAAAGGACAAATGGGATTAGCCAAAAAGGTGTGATCAAAAAAACTCAGTTTTGTTGGAGGAGGAGGAGGACAGAGCTGAGGCTTCCAAGAGTCCTCTCTGTGTGCTCTGTGCAAGCAAGAGAGAAGATATCTGGGATGTGGCTGGAAAGGGAGGAAGCAAAACTTGCTGGGCTTGTGTTTTCACGTGTCTGCAGCTAACGTATCACTTCATTACTAGCCAAGACTACTGGAACTCCACCTGATTTTAGAAGCAGCACACACTTCCTTACAGAATACACAATTTGGGGGCAGTGCAAGAGCTGTGGCCATTTTATCTCCAAAAGTGAAAACTGTGGATCTTGAGCAAAATAAGTTACTTTCTCTTCCTGAAGGATACACTGGGACTGTCAGCCCTGAAGACTTTTTCAGCCTTCCACCATCCCAGTTAAATTTGCAAACACTGTAACTGTTAGGGCTGGTGGTTAGAATGAGTTAATACTCAGCATGATGGTGCTGATTGAAATCCAGGTTCAGAATCATGTATTTATGGTTCTGCCAGATATAATAGCATGGTATCAGTGAGAAAAGCCCATACCTTTCACTGAGTAAATCTGGACTGACTTCAGTGATTCATGTCCTGTATTTGGGACAGGAGGATTCATTGTCAGTCCACAATACAATGCCATTTTCAAATAAAGACCGAGAGCAAGATCCTCACTCAAGTCAGTGTCCAGCAACCTACAAAGGTGCTTGGTGGTTCAGTGATTCCCCAGATTCCAGTTTAAATGGGGTGTATCAGCATGGGCAACATGAGACATTTGCAGATGGTGTAATATGGGAGACAGACAGAGGGTACTATTACTTCTACAAACAGACTGAAATGAAATTCCAGCCAGCATAGCACAGCAGGAACTGATCTGGATGCAGTTATTTTTGTCAGCCTCATCTGCCATTCCTGTATCACTGTAGGACTGTTCTCTCTCAGCTTTAAAATTTCAGCCATTTGGAAATGCAAATGCTCATTGATCCCCATTAACCAATGGTTCCATCATAAAGGCAGTACAGGACAAAGCAGGGAGAAAAAGAATAGTGAATGGAAGATCTGAGGATATCTGAATAGCTCATGTAAGCTGCTTTTCATTGCTAATCATTCTTAGAAATTAAGAAAGCTCTGAAATGTCAAGATTTTTTTGTTTTCAAACAATTACAGCCAGTATAGCAATTCCGTTATAGGTAGCTTTCCAAGTAAGATGTTTCCTGCAGTCTTGTCCGGTAGTCACATAGCAGGGTTTTTATAGGGGTTGATGGAAGAGATGGCTTCTTATGGATTTTTGGACTGGTTTAGCTCTTTTGGAAGGTATCTGTATGACCAAAGATAGAACTAGACTAAATGACTCTTCCAGTATGCAGACTTCTCAAAAGGTTAAATTTATTTTAATCTGCTGGGTAATGGGGACAATCAAGTAAGCCAATGGATATCTCTACACTTCCCAGCTGGTCTTTGTGACTAACTGTCGCGTCCCGAAGTTGGAGCGACTCAGGTTCGTGGATTTCCTTTGTCAGAATTAAGGTGAAACGACACCAGGGGAGTTCAAACAACTATCAACATTTATTCAACCTAGCTAACCTTGCCCAAGTACAAGTGAATCTAACAATATGAACCTTGCATCATGTCTTTTAGCCACTGTTTGAAAAGAGAAGAGAGGTGTAGAAAAAGAAGTGGAAAAAGGAACAGAAGGGAATCCCTCCTGTTGAGTCACGAGGTTCAGAGTAGACCCCCTTGCTTTCTGAAGTCCTTCTCAGAGAGGAGCCCAGGGGCAGCTAGATCCACTCCTAGTCTCAGACTTGGTCAACGGTTTATGTTTCAAAGGATGGGGTGTAGGGACTTGTGGAAAAGAGAGAGGAAAAAGAGCGAGAAAGAGAGAAAAGACAGAAATAAAGACAGAAAGAAAAGGAAAAGAGAGAAGAAAAGGGAGTCACCAGTCCTGGGTCCAGCGTTGGTCCAGCCAGCGTAGAGATCCAGTTCTGGAGGGCGCGCGCCGAGCATTCATTCTTCCTTCTTTTATAGTGTGTTAGTCGGTGGTCTCGACATGCGCAGTTCACGTTCCTGGGCTTCTCTGGAATCAGTCAGTGAGCTTGGGCGGGGGGTTCATTGGGAAGTTGCCTCTCTTTATTTGCTGGCATGACCGCTTAAGATAGAAGCACAGTCCCATCCTCTGTGGGGCCCTCTCTTCCGGGCGCATAGGCTGTGCTCCTTCTCATGGTCACTTAAGATAAGGAATTGCAGCCTTGGCTTCCGTGCACATACGCTGTGGTCATTTAAGATAAGGAACTGCAACCTTGGAGAAGTGCGGTCCCACCCTCCGCGGGGCCCTCCTCTCCGGCCACATTGTCCTGTTCACACAACTCAGCGTTTTTACAGAGGCATCTTTTCCACCAAAGTTCTTTAATGAATGTTTGAGACAATGCCTATAATTTGTCAGGCTGTCACACTAACACCTATGTCTGACCACTCACCTGTGTCTTTCAGAAAACTGTGGGAAAAACTCTAGAAAACTAGACAATTAACTCCTGGGATATGTTTGAGCCTGGTCGAGTGCACAGACTGAGCTTTACATCTCATTTCCAGATAAAAAGGCACCAGACTTGACGCCAATGGATTAATAATGATGTGCTTTACAGTTTGGTGCTATGGACTAAGACCATGAGGGAGAAACATTCAGTACCAAACAGCATTGTTAGTACCACTGGGCATTTCTGCCATTGCAGAAAAGTCAAGAGCAAGAAAATTTTGCTTGCTCCTGCTAGAGACTGGACAGTAAACAGCAGAACTAGCATTTAAGACTAGGCTGATGGACTGTTAAAGTCACTGCCCTATGTCTAAAAGCCTATATAGAAAGCATCAAAGGAAGCAACAAGAAAGCTGTAATGGACATAAAAGGGATGGCTGACCATAAATGGAGGCTCTTTCTTCACATACATACTGACTTTAGTGCCTCTTTTTGCCACTTGCATCTAAAATTTCCCATCACCCAGCCAGACACCAGCACCAGCCTCTCTTACTACAATGACTGGTAGTGTCCTCACCTTGCTGACGAGACCATGCCAAAGTTCACTATCTGGTTTTGTAAAAATGTTTCCCTCCTGGCAGGTTTATTCCTACAGTTCTAATAGGACAGAATACTTACCTTGTAGCATGGCAGAGGGTTGGCATCTCATACAATCACTATTTTCATCTGCAGACATCTAAGTGCTTTAAAAAGGAAGGGTGCCATGATTGTAGCTAATCAGAGGTACAGAGGTTTTGTCCATATTTCAGCACAGATGTAGGCTACTACAGTTCTTATGAATGGATGCTGTGCCTGTGCAGCAAGTCTCCTGGCTGGGTTTCCAACACGTCCAGAGACTGCATGTGACACCAGAACCTTTGTATGCTACCAGACAAGACAAGATCATTCACATGTCTTGCCACTATATAATACATCTTTTCATCTGCAGATCATCCCTGCCTTGCTAGAAGTTCCAGTTTATCCCTTGGATCCTCCTTACCTGCATTGCCACTGCTGAAGTTTCCAAGCATCAGTTTGTAACTTTCAGTCTCCCCTAAAATTCTGAATTATGTGTATTAGGCAAAATGATGGTTGTTGTCAAAGTCTCTCAGGTTAATGCAAAGGTTGTTATTGCCTAATCACAACAATTTACGGACACAGTGATGGACACATTATGCCAGTGCTTTGCTGAATTTTTTTAATTCTGTGGTCTTTAGGAATTCTGATTTATTACTGAAAAGATGCCTAACCCCTGTTTAGCTCACAGCCACTCCTCAGCTCATTAAATATTCATAGCACAACTGAAATCTGTGCTCCTGGATGTTAGCTGAGTCTCCTGCCTCACCTCTAGACATCCAGGAAAAGCTGATGACTTTTTTTGGGAAGAAACAGATTTTATTAAATATTTTTTTTCCTTTGTTTGTAATAACTTATTTTGGCATTCCATCTTTGTGATTATCTTGTTCCCTCTGAAATTAGGGTTTTCCTCCATTACCTTTCTCTCTCTTGTCTTGGAGTAAAGCAGTGGATTGGGATGTGCTATGGGACACGCGAAGGGAAAATGCTGGCTGCTGCCAGGGTCCTTCACAGCTCACTAACTGTGTATAGCTACGGCTCCTGCCCTCCATCCCCACCGAGTCAGCCAAAATAGCAGCCACATACACTGTCTCCCTCAAAGGCTCTGCTTGAAGGCAAGGGCTGGGAACATGGCTGTTTCCATATCTCCCCGGCCAGGCTCTGCTGAGGAGCCATTGCATTCGGACTGATTTTCGGTTCCTGCTGCTGGGTGAGAACAGCGTTAGGAAAACATGTTAGCAGTTTCTTTACCCTCTGATGTTAGCATGTGAATACTGTCATTCCTGAGCCAGAATTCAGTCAGCTGGCTCCCAAAGCCTTTTTTATATGAATTCCAGTGTTGTAAAAAGTCCATGGAGCCATCCACTCATCTCTGGAAAACCTGCCAGGGCAGAAGGTGGATGGGTCTTAATAGGGAAAGAGAAGGAAAAGTTACGCCTAAAAGAATTAGAGCATCTTCAGTCCAAATTGAACAATGACAGGAGATTTTCATATGAGGTCATTTTATCATAAGGCTGTTCCAAATGTCATGTGGGCTACAGCAGATGGAATGACAAAGTCCATTTTTGGGGAAAAGATTGATTGTTTGTGTGCATTTACTAGGGATCCTATAAAACAGAGCAGTAGTCCATACTCCTGTACCTCTGGATTATGGGTTAGTAATAACTATTAATCATAATAAATGATGGCATGGTGATTAGGATTAAGGACAATATTTATTTTGATAATTTAGCAATGTATGCACAGTCCTGGAAATCCACTCTGTATCTTTAACACTCCTCATTTCAGTGCCATCAAGAAAAGCATAAAAGAAAAGTCTGGGATTTTTTTTTGGCTCTAACTGAAACCAAAAAAACCTCATACAATTTATTTACAAAAGAATGGAGGGTGATATTTATTTCTGTGGTTTATGCTTCACATATTAAACACTCTATTTTAAAGACCCACAGACTTTCACAGTCAAAAAGCCAACCTATGTTGTCTGACAAGGTGCTTGGGATCGATGCTGCTGACTGGCGCAGGGGCAGGAAGCTGCACACCTGCAGGGGCTGGGGCAGCCTCACACCTTTGCTCCAGTGGCACTTACCAGCCAGCTGCCCATGTCACAGAGGACAGCCATGGTGCAGCAAGTCCCGGAGTAGATGGGGTACCAGCTGCTCAGGACAACCCCTCTGGCTAACAGCTCCTGGCAGCTCTTCACTCCTAGGTAGACATTAAACCGAGAATTAATTACTGATGCGTGAAATGGGAAAGGAAACTAGCATTGCTGGCAAGGTTGTCACTGTTTTAGGGGTTTTAAAAATGTACAAAAATGGGGAAAGGGAAGCGGTGACAATACTTGGGTAGATCTCAGCTGGGCATGGGCCTTATTCTCAGATTGTTTATTTTTAGAGAGGTGTGCACAAGAATTTATTGAGACACATACTTCTGTTTAAATGTTGCCGAAAAACTCGGAATAAAGAACTTATCAACACCAATTTAGTGTAGATAAGCAGACACTCCTTTATTAACGGCCGGGTGCGCGGGCGAGTCCTCTCACGAACCACGCACACCTGAACACCAAAAACACACACCTTATATTGTGTTTACTTATACATATTCATTAGATTTCTGGAAAGTATCATGCATATTCATTAGATTTCTGGGACGTCATTAGCATATGCAAATGTCCTTTATACATGCACATTGAAGGTCTCTGGTGGTCTTC
>VYZV01044838.1:10638-32893 GCA_013401275.1 Pandion haliaetus | reverse complement strand
AACTTTCAGTTCTTTGAATGCAAGTCGACAATAGTATTAATATCACATTGAGTTTCCAATGAGCTCAAGACTGCTGTTGTAATCAGAATACAGCCCAAACAAACTGAAGGGAAGATAGTTCTTCCCTTACATCAGAAAGGCCATTTCAATATCAAAATAATAAAGTTGTATCCCAAAAAGGGATAATGTTCAAAAGATGGCATAAGTACTCAAGTTCACATACCCATATTTTTATATTTCATGGATGCTCATCTATTGAGGGTTAAGATCCTTCTGTTTTCCTATCCATTCAGAGAATTAAATACGGAACACTTCAAAAGTGTTGAAGAGAGGGAAACAACTAAGACCTCCAATTTTCCTAACAGTTCAGGAAATGCATAGCATAAGCATTTTTAAAAGTATTGGCAAGTAGATCATTGTGAATTGCTCTTCTGCAGAATAAATCTGATGTAAACGTAATCAAATCTGAAAGTTAGATTATTATGCTGAGCATAATTATTCTATTGTATCATAAATCAGGCAAAGAATAACTGATTTAGGATTAAAGTAATAGTATTCCTAAAAAAATATATCAGTTGTTGGTGTCAAAAAATGGAAAACTGGAAAATTATCTTATAACTTCCCTCAAATCAAGTTATATTCATAAAGATGTATTTCACCATCATATCTGAAATGTTTTAGGATAAGAGAATAGCCCTTAGGAGCTTGAAACAATACTAAATCAGCTATCCTAAGTACATTTTTGTCTTAAGATTTTTGATTATAATTGAGACTACTCAAGTAGACAGCTGTACATAAAAGCTTTTTTCCTTCTGAATCAGAAAAATACACAATAACTCAAGTTTCAAACAAATTCTAGAAATAAAAATACTTTCTTAGCAGAAAAAAAAAACCCAAGCAAGAAAGTAAGACTATTTGAATAAGCAATGAATACTACCATACCTCAGAATTAATCTTTGTCTTGGTAAGACTGCCCAAGGAGGGAACATTCAGTGGTATTAGTACTTGTAAAAAGGGGTTGATCTATCATATGGGATGCTAGAAAATGTGATAGACCCTATGTTAGTAAATTGGATATCTTTTATTGTTCCAAAAGTGAACATGTCTCTGTTGCAGACAATGGACAGGACTGGGCTTCCAGGTTTCCTTAAGTTTTACTTCTCATTTAAATGTTGGATTTCTTCTTGCAAAATAAATGTCTTGTTCGAAGTTGCAGAAACTTTTCTACAGTTTGAGGAGATATATGAAATGAGAATACCTGATTATTTTGTTCTTACACATAACATAGAACTTATGTATGTATATGCATATGTATAGAAGTATGCATACATTCCTGGACTATATTAACACCCACCAGACCTCAGAGTTTATATCTCTTTTTTTTGTAGAGCGGAGTGATGTAGATTTTTTACAATTCTTTTTGTAGAATGAGACAAGCCAGCCAATAATTACCTCAGAAATCCAACTCTTCCCATTTGTCGTAAGTGACCAATGATAAAGAGAGAAGATAATTTCTTAAAATAAATTGACTTTTTAAAAATACAATAAATTATTAGTCAGGTTATTTTCCACATATTGTTCTTGCAGTACTGAGGAAATGTATCAAAACTACTCTCCCTGCCACTTCAATAGCAAACATAAAAGAATTAAACATGAAAGACACTTCTGTAGTAGACAGCTCTATTTGTATCCAACCATCAAGCATCGCTGAAATCATGCATAACTTAATTACAAGAAAACAGACATTTGAACAGTTTAGTCATCTAAGCTCCAGAAAAGTCACAGAGACTTAAGCACATACTTGATAAAGTTCCTCGGCATTAACAGGTTCCTAGAATATGATCCAAGACATACTGATTTCCTTCAAACTGCAACAGGTTTTTAGTAAAACCTATAAGAAATGTGAAAACTTCTTGCTGAATTTGATCTGAAAAAATGAAAGTATTTTGGAGTGTACCTTTTTACTAATATTCAGTTATTAAATTATTGTTTTATTTGATTTTTTGTTTTATAAAGCATTCATGTTCTGTATTTCTGCAAATGGACATACTGGGTTTTAGAAATATTGGTACAGATGATGTTTTAAAGTGCTGAAAACATTGAAAGGACTGTGAATTTGAACTGAATGGATTGCATAGTCAACACTTACACAAGTGCATTAATGCCTGGGGTTTTAATTTACTATGAAACAAAAAAAAAAATTAGAAATCAATCTTTCTTAAATGTGACAGACTGGAGGTGGAATTGCATGTGCATCACGAGGAAATCCAGATGCTAGAGCTAAACTTGAACACTACAAGAGGTTCACTGCTGATCAGGAGCCCTTGCGGAGGGAGGGAGCTGCCTCACCCTAGGCCCCTGCTACCTGTGAAGAATTATGCAAATACTTTGCTGGTTTCCACAGAAGGAAGCTGTGTGCAGCAGACACACACTAATTAGTGTTTTCTACTTCTCATTTCCTTAAAAAAAGCTGCTCAGTACTACAGAAAAATTGAAGAACCAGCTGGGCTTTGAGGGCTTGACTAGTTGTTTGACTGAAATATTGAGAAGAAATTTTGTTAAATGAGAATGAGAAAAGGAAACAAATACATTACTTCTTATGAAAAAATGCATAGCATTTTTATTTTAGTATTCCAATTTCACAAAGGCAAAGAAAAAAGGCCAAAGCTTTTTACTACATTGGCTTGAAAAAAATTTGACAGAAAGATTAGTTTCATTTTGCAAAATTTATTTAATATAAAACTTGTTAGCTTATCAAGCAGTGGTAATTTTAATCAACTTCACAATTTATCCTGTGAGCCACGAGACTTCCTAGATCATAGATAAGCAATTAGAGTGATCTAAAATTTGTGCTATAGAAGTTATGTTATGTCCTGTAAATACCTCATATCCATTATTGTTTCATTGTGTTGTCTTATCAATATTGATCTTTTTAATGTGGAAGCAAATATATTAAAAATATTCGTTGCACAGGAACAAGCAAGGGTTCTCATAGTTATTTGTAGACTAAAATGGAGAAGTATTTAACTACGAGGTGGCATTCATTTCTCATAACTATGCTGCAATTATATTGTAGCAAAGTTTAAAAAAATCTATCATCATAAATTTTATAACGTAAACAAAATATTAACTAGTCTCTAAAAGTTATGCTTACTGGGGCATTCTAGTATAAGGATAAAATTGATAAGTTTGATGATCTTTGTGTTCCCCTTGCTAATAGTGTACAATCCACAACATTTGTTTGCTTCAGGGTAACTACTTTAATACAAAATGCTTATGTAAATCACATACAGAAATTGTCAGAATAGGTTTACATGAAAACTGAATCACATTTGTTATATTAGGACAGACATAATGTCATTTACCATATGTCTTGCCTTGTGAAATTCATTCAAATTATTTGGCAAAGCTGAACAGTTCAGAAGCTGCCTGATTAATACTTGCCTCAATGCTTGCTTGTAGTATTGTTTGGGGAAATTTTAACATACAGTACCTATACCTACTCATTCCTGCAACATGCTACTAAGCTATATTAATGCTTATGTAAACATACTTTATAGAAACATATACCATAAAGATACATCACTCTTAAAAGCCTGTTATTTGGCTAAGTGAAGCTACCCAGTTACTGAGTGTCTATTGGAGTTTAATTTGTAATATATTTTCTGAACTAGAAACCAGACTATGCATCTGTCGTTTCCTTGTCACAAAAGACACAAAGGGGAAGATACTCTGGCAAATTAGAGACTGGAGAGCAGTGGTTAAAATGAAGAAAAGAACAAGATAAGGGATCCAGAAATAAATAAAAGAAAATCTAGGGAAATCACTTTGAATAGAAATAACATCAAAATAGCAAACTAGACTGGGAGATGTGTTAAAGAGGAATGAAACAAAATATCTTTTTGGTAGCCGTGTACAGTCCTCACTTTTGTCTTCACCTCAGGTACTGTGTGCCATGGTGTACTAAGTTCTTTTGCAAATAAACTCAATAGTTCTGACTTATTCAAGCAAACATGAAACAACGGCAAAGGTTCACTCTTGCCACTGTGGTTTTTTTCAGAAATATTTGCAAAGAGTTGCTTTTTGCACATGCTTAGGTGTACTTGGAAACTCTTAGCCTAACACCTTCGAGAGCAAGGAATAAAGAACTTGTGTAATGCCCTGCAAAGTCTTTCATGCATGAGATAAATTCAGCATCAAGAGGAATGCATGAGAATACATTAGTGCACTCAATCAATTTCTTTGGGTTGGGCTCCAAGGAGCTTATTTTTAAAGTGGCGTGCAGGAGGTCTTCAGTCCACAAAGACATTTTGCTGAGGTATATTCTTAATAAATAATTTGATTTGTGCACACATGTCCCTTACATGGCTTTAAAGATTTATTGCTTAACGGCTGATTGAACTTAGCAGGTGAATTGAAACAGGGTGACATGGGACCATTGCAGCTAAGTACAAGATGGCAAATTCATCACTGCACAAGCTGTGTCTTAAATGCTAAACCTATAAAGTCACAAAATAGATGTGGCTTTATATGTTTATGTTTACATTGTCTGATTTTAGGCCTAAAATTAGGTACTTAAACTAGGACACTCATTTCCATAGTGTCCTTATGGTTTAACCAGAAGAGAGAAAGACAGAAGAAAAGAGAGCAAAAAACTCCATCAAAGGTTGATGTAGAGACAGATTTTACCAGTGAAACTTGAGGATACAGCTAACCTCATCAAATCTGCCAAAAGGAGTTTTTGTGATCTTCCCTTTCTTTCCCTGTGTCAGCACTGACATCTGTCTGACCCTCATCAGTGGTCTTGTTCAGGAGATAAACCAGTGTAAAACTACTTACTTGTTTGTTGAATGAGTCCACTGCTCTGACCCAGCTCATTGAGCTGCAGACAAATGTCAATGCCAACATGAAGGAAGCTGGGAGAACAGAGAAGCAAAGCAAAGCAGGTAGATGCTAGATCAGCACAGCGATATGTGAAACCATGCTCTTCCAGCAGAGAAGGTAGAGTTTCTCTCTCATTCACACTGCAATATGAAGATCAGTTTTCTAGTTCAGATCCAAAACTTAGTTGTCCAAACTCAGGGACTCCCCTTTCTCCTATCTCAGATTAAAGCAGCTACACAAAGGCATAGTCCAATTTGCTTCAGCTTCCATTGCCGACCTTGTTTCTCCCAGCTTTTTGATTTTTATATCCCATTCACACCCTGTTTTCCTCCTAAGTCTCTAACATCCTTCCTGGACCACGTCCAACTTGGAGCTCCAACATTCACAAATATGATAGGAAAGAAATGAAAATGTCTACCTTAATTATATGTCCAAATAATTTTGTGGTAGATTTTTATTTCCTCATTCCTGTTCACTTGTTTTGTAAACATGTTTTTATTGGTTCTTATTCCTTAGTCCAAAATTACCCTTTCACTAATATGGCTAACAGGAATGACAGCAAAACTGTTAACAAGAATGCAGTTATATGAACCAAAACCCCTTATTTTTTTCTTTCATTGGTGATTTCATTCAAGGGACTTAATTATCAATAAATGAATATTTTTTTGTCAGGATTATTTTTGTCTCAAGGTCATTTGCTGCTTTGCTTTAAGGTATGGTTGAAGTTGTTCTTTTATTCAAGGGGTTTTCCCTCTATCCTTATTTCTGGGAATCATTAGAATTTGGGTATTAACAATGCTAATAATATAAAGCCCCTATCTTTCCCTATTCCAAGAAGGCAGTTCTGTCAAATGAGTTATCTAACAGGTAGATTAAGTGAGGATACCAGTGCTTTACTGCCTACCTGGGAGACTTTCTCTACCATAATGAAATATTTCTGCAGTTAAGATGGAATCTGACAATGCACAAAAAGGTTTTCCTCTGTTCTTTTTAGCTATGAACTCTACTTCTCTCCTTAGTACCTCACAACTTATGAATACATATCAACTCAAGGCCTAACACATGAAATAGTGTGAAAAAAAGGTTATTTTCATGGTCTGTATAGGAAGAAGGAAGAGTCTGGGGTTTATTTCATTGTAATTACTCCTTTTCTTTGTGTTAAAGTCAAGCAGAAACAGTTTTCTGCATTATGTTATAGTGGCTGCATTTTCAATTTTTGACCATGAGGGAGGGTATAGAGAAAGAAGCCTTGATTTTTCCCCATTGTGATCATAAAAACTATATGTCGTGGTTTAACCCCAGCCAGCAACTAAGCACCACGCAGCTGCTCACTCACTTCCCCCCCCACCACCCAGTGGGATGGGGGAGAAAATCAGGAAAAGAACTAAAACTCCTGGGTTGAGATAAGAACGGTTTAATAGGACAGAAAAGAAGAAACTAATAATGATAATAATAACACTAATGAAATGACAACAGTAATAATAAAAGGATTGGAATATACAAGTGATGCACAATGCAATTACTCACCACCCGCTGACCGACGCACCCGGAACTCCCCGAGTGGCGATGCCCCCTCCCCAGTTCCTAAAACGTCACATGGTACGGAATACTCCGTTGGCCACTTTGGGCCAGCTGCCCTGACTGTGTTCCCTCCCAGCTTCTTGTGCCCCTGCAGCTTTCTTGCTGGCTGGGCATCAGAGGCCGAAAAGCCTTGACTTTAGACTAAACATTACTTAGCAACAACTGAAAACATCAGTGCGTTATCAACATTCTTCTCATACCTACCTCAAAAACACAGCACTATACCACCTACTAGGCAGACAATTAACTCTATTCCAGCTGAAACCAGGACACCATACAAGTTTGCAGGTTCTTAAATCAGCATTTCTCTAGTGAAGGCAGGTCCCAGTAACATTATATTTACCCATCAAACAGGCCATCAAAACTACTAAGATATCTTCCCTTTCTTCAATATTTTTTCAGTATTGTGTTGTTGACTTTCTTGTATTTTCTGTAAACAGAGATGAAGCATGAATATAACCAGTGCAAAAAGAAAAGCATCAACAATTTGAAGAGTTGTCAAGTGCTTTGAAATTTAAATATTTGGTAAAGCGATGCTTGTCAATGGAAGATTATTGAAATAACTGGGTGCTCAAGAACCAGTCTACTGCAAGGCTGAAATGAGAAGATGATAACCTGCAATATTGTCTATAATACATTCTTTTAATCTTTCAGCTACGGAGACAATCATTCATCAATTAATTCAGGATATATAAAAGTTTAGATGACAAACATTTAAGAAGGCATGAATTTACATTTGTATAAGGAAAAATCAAATTTGAAAAATACTAAGAAAACTTTCATTCAATTCAAAGAACAATCTATTTAAAATGAGAAGATAAAATATATAGACAGGTGAAAATGTATTAAATAATGAATACAGTAACTTTGAGATTACAAGGCCAAGCTCTTGGGAGATAAGAAATGCCAGACTTAGTTTAAGCAACTATGCTAAGCAGTTTTAATTAGCCACTGGTGAACAAAGTCATGTAATTATTATTATTATTCTATGCTAATTTTTGTGAACCTTCCATTCAACCAGTGATGAACATGGATAAAATGAAACATAAAAAAATCTTCTACAGAGAACAAACATATCCTCATCATTTTCTGTGGAACACACAACTGAAGCACCTTAGCAGTTCACAGCTACTGATAATTTTCTTTTTGCAGTTCCTTTTTGTAGCATGGAGATAGTATTATATTTATTTTACAAATACAGATCACTATTCAAAGAAACTAAAGTAAAATATTTCCGTTGATACTGGGAAGCATGTAGGGTGCCAGAATCATTAGCATAGTTAAATCAAACATTTTTCTCCAATTTCATAAAGAAAATCATTGAAATCTTTGTTAAAACTACAGATAATGGGAAGTGGTTTACATTAGGAAGTTCAGGTGTTAAAAAACTGAATAGATGCTACATTGAGATCTGCCTATGGTCAATGACTACTAGACACAACATATCATTACAAGGTTAAGTGCTGGCTACTGCAGAATTATAAAATGATTTAGCATTTGTAATGTTGGCATTTTAGTCCTCAGTTTTCCATCAAGTTATCCTATGCTGTTCTTTAAGGCTGATCTTTTATCAGACTTAGAACAAAAACTCTACCTCTTTTTCTTGGTCACAGGTGATGTGGAGCACATTCCTGTTCTAGCAAAAAATTGATTTGAGAATCTAAAAGCTTTTGGGTATAAATCTAAAAAAAATTGAAATCTATTATGTAATAGCTCTGGTCTTTCATTTAAAATAATTTTAGTTTAACGTGACAGAGGAGAAGTGCTGGAAACCAAATTCTAGCAATTGCTGTCAGTATAAATGAGGAAAAAGTTCTTATTTCACCAAACCTTTCCAATTTTTTCCCCTTCATTGCTGCATTTTTAACTGTTACCTTCAGGGGTTCTGCAGCCATTGTGAAAATTGCTGTCATTAATATGTAAACAAACCCACTCTCATTAAAAAAAAAAAAAAAAAACACACAAAACTTTTAGGGTCTCCCAAGGCAGGTTAGCTTATATAGTATAAAATTACAAATGATTCAATAGCTGGTTACAAACTTTTTCTCCTCCCATCAGAAGTGCTAACATTTTATCACTAATTATCTCCTTAGAACACTTCTTGGTATAACAAGCTATCAGCTTCATAATCTAGGTCCCAAATGCCTACATTAATAACAGCATGTGAACAATATTCAATAGTGAATCACAGAGTAAGCTAGAAGTGTGCAAATGCTGTCATCATCTGCATCCATTCCTTTCACCTCTCACTTGCAAGAGTCTAGTTCATTTAACTAGACTCTTACAAGTGCTATTTTGTTCACTGAAAGGAAAAAATTACATCATGGGTTTAACCTCCAAAAGATAATCTCTGGTTGTTGTCATTAATGGTATGGTAACCATACATGGAATATATAGTGGAGTTTATGCAAAAAAATACAAGGTTTATTAAACAATTATTTTATTGAAGATTTCTGACCATCTTCACTCCACTACCAACAGGGTTACTTGCATGTTTGTGCAGGTAAATATAACAAGCTCACATTGCTTCATTTTTAATACACAATGGAATTGAAAGGTCACAGCTGGTCGCTGCAAAATGATGTGTCGTCACATCTATAAATTTTATGCGTTGCATGTTACAAATGATAATTTTTCTTTTTCTTCTTTTGCATAACAAGTGAAATTATTCATGATAACATTTCAGAATATTTTACCTATCAATTTCTGTGAATTTCAGCCTTTTCCCAAATTCCCACACCTCTCCAATCCTGCTGTTCCTTAAGAGAGACTATAATATACATTTGGTGCTGGTGTTAATATACTGGTGGAAGAATTAAATAGTAATGATGGGGAAGCAAAATCAAGGTGTGGTTTTTTGCCAAACATCTCATCTCTTATCATCCTATGCTGGCAGCTATAAACATCAAAAACTCCCTTCTTCGACAGAAGCTAGGGAACACAGATTATTGGCTTCAATTATATTTTTCATCTTTATAATGCACAGAAACTTGACGAGTTTCTGTGACCACCAGAGTTACTGACTTTTACAAGGACAAGTTATTATTTGACTCCCCCCATGGCAGCAGTGGCCCTGACTTGCAGGAAATGATAGGCATGGATGCCTAATTGGGCAAGTTATCACCATTCAACTTCCGGAACGAACCAGAGGTAGGTCTCTTGCTGAACCAAATAGTTAACCATGTTTTGCTTCCTTGGAAGCAGTGGTTTTAATCCTGATTTGTGATGAATTGTTCTGTGCAATTTCTGGCATTTGCTAGAAACCCATCAGTGGGATCCGACATCTACACCAAGACGAGATACTACTCACATGCTAAAAAAAGACAAAGAGCTTTGCACTAGCCCATGCTCAAATCAACCATAAAGATCCTACACCCAGATTTTGCTGGCAGCTTGCTTAGAAAAGGAAGCTCAGATTTACTAGCAGAATTGATTCAAAATATCATTTATTATAGATAGTGTCTGTGTCCATTTAGGTGTCCAAAACAACAGTGAATTACAGTTGCATCATAATAATAACAAATTAGATGGTTGGGCCATTGAATACTATCATGTTCTCTGCTTCACAAAGACTGGCTCAATGGATGCCTTTCTTATGACTGCAGCTTCCAGGCATCATGAAATAGAACCTGAGCAAGAGTATCTTGCAGCATTTTGCTAAATCTATGATAAACTTTATATAAATAACAAATACATGAAGAGAGATAAGGCAACCTTCAGTTCTTCTCTCTCTTTTATTTATTTGTTTGTTGCCTGTATTAGATAAATCCAGTGTTTTCAGTGCTCCATGTTAAGTTCTATTTTCTCACTCTTTTATATTTGTCACTCTATACTGGACCTTCTCCTTTTCTTGTATTTTCATTTTAAAAAGGCAGCTATTGTTCTTCTTGATTCAATCTTTGTTTGTGATTCACCATAATGCTCCCAACTTTTCTACTGTGCCACTGCCTCACATCTGGTTCCTTATTTCAGTATTTGCTCATTAGGATGCCTGTAATAAAATTTAACAAATTTCCTTTGCATTATTTCGCCAATGCATCAAAATAATTTTGAATAATAGGTCTGGTCTTGTAACCTCTCCTAGATCAGTGTAAGAAGCATTAACTATCTTCATAACTCAGATAGTTAATTATGATATTGAATAGTACCAAAGTTGGGGCAATTAATTTTATCTGTTCTACCATTTCAGCACTGAAGTTTTTTAACTGCTTTCTGAGTGAGCTTTTGCAATAGGCTATGCATTTGCTTTATAGTAACATCATCCGGTCAGTATTTTAATACCTTATGAGATGTCATTTGAGACAGTGACAAAAGCTTTACTGTAATCTAGGTATATTACACACACTGGGCCAATTACCTTGTCAATTATATAAATTGTATTGTTTTGATATGATTTGTTCTTGACAAATCCATGTCCTCTGTTTCCTGACACTTTATTATCCTTTAGGTGCTAGCAAATGGGATATTTAATAGTTTGTTCCAGCTTTCCAGTTATAAAATTAGACTGTTTGATCATTATCTTTGCACTTTTCAAGTAAAAGAATTACTAGTACCCTCTTCTAATTTTCTAAAACATCACTATGAGTTTTGAAATACATATTGAAGGTTCAAAGATTCCTTTCTTGCTTTCTTAAGGTGCCTTTAATTCTTATTTATCTAAAGGCAACCCTTATTCTGTAACTCCCTCTCTCCTGACCTATTCTTACCATATTTTAATTATGTTCAATATTTGTTCATCACAAATTTTCATGTATGTGTGAAAAACTACACCGCCTAAAGCGTATTTTCTGTGCCTCTAGTTTTTCACTGAAATGATGGGGCTATAACATCTTTCACTTTTCTCTCTTTGGAGTATCTCTATTTCTTTTTGTCTTCACTGTACATTGCTAGGTACAATATTGCTCACTAGACTTTTTGTTTGGTATGCTCCATGGTTTTACCTTGATTTTTTTTTTTTTTCTGTTCCTTCCTGTTTTAAAAGATCTTTTCATTTTTTTCATTAAGAGCTCCTGTTGATGCCATGTTCATCACTTATTTCTATGTTTATCTATTCCCTTATTAGGATGGTTTGTCTCACTGTCTTGAGCAATTTCCAGATAATAAAAGATTCCCTAAATTAATTTCCCTCTTTTAAAAGTCCTTATCGTGGTACCAGTTTCCCAACTCTGTTGAGGCTTGTCATGGCTAATCTGTTTTCTTGTCTTTTTCATAGTAGCAGGAAAACTAATATCTTGTGAAGTATTTAATATTTTTTCTTTTTATAACTCAGTCTTGCACCCATAATCTAAATGATCCAGCCACTGGTAACTTCACAGAATCATAGAATCATAGAATGGTTTGGGTTGGAAGGGACCTTAAAGATCATCTAGTTTCACCTTCGCTGCCATGGGCATGGACATCTTCACTAGACCAGGTTGCTCAAAGCCCCATCCAACCTGGCCTTGAACACTTCCAGGGATGGGGCATCCACAGCCTCTCTGGGGAATCTGTTCCAGTGTCTCACCACCCTCAGTGTCAAAAATTTCTTCCTTATGGCCAATAGAAACCTACCTTCTTTCAGTTCAAAACCGTTGCCCCTTGTCCTGTTGCTACAGGTCCTGGTAAAAAGTCTCTCTCCATCTTTCTTGTAAGCCTAAGTACTGAAAGGCCACTGTAAGGTTGGAATCTTCTCTTCTCCAGCCTACATAACACCAACTCTCTCAGCTTCTCTTCATAGGAGAGGTGTTCCAGCCCCCTGCTCTTTCATGTAACCCTCCTCTGGACCTGCTCTAACAGGTCCATATCTCTCTTGTGCTGAGGGCCCCAGAACTGGATGCAGTATTACAGTCAGGGTCTCACCAGAGTGGAATAGAGAGGACACAATCACCTCCCAGGATATGATTGGCTTTCTGGGCTGCAAGCACACACTGCCGGCACATATCCAGTTGTCGTGATTTAACCCCAGCCAGCAACTAAGCACCACACAGCCGCTTGCTCATTTCCCTCACAGTGGGATGGGAGAGAGATTTGGAAGTGTAAAAGTGAGAAAACCTGTGGGTTGAGATAAAGACAGTTTAATAATTAAAGCAAAAGCTGCACACACAAGCAAAGAAAAACAAGGAATTCACTCACTATTTCCCATGGGCAGGCAGGTGTTCAGCCATGTCCAGGAAAGCAGGGCTCCATCACGTGTAACAGTGACTTGGGAAGACAAATGCCATAACTTCGAATGTCCCCCCCTTCCTCCCTCTTCCCCCAGCATTTATTACTAAGTATGACATGATATGGTCTGGAATATCCCTTGGGTCAGGTGGGGTCACCTGTCCCAGCTGTGTCCCCTCCCAACTTCTTCTGCACCCCCAGCCTCCTCGCTGGTGGGGTGGGGTGAGAAGCAGAAAAGGCTTTGGCTCTGTGTAAGCACTGATCAGCACGAACAAAAACATCTCGGCATTATCAACACTGTTTTCAGCAGAAATCCAAAACATAGCCCCATATGAGCTACTACGAAGAAAACTAACTCTATTCTAGCCAAAATCAGCACACCAGTTTTTCATCTACCAACTTCCACTGACTCTAAAAAAACAATATTCAATGCCTGACTCATTCCAACTTGACACGCTGTTGAATTGGGTTTGTATGGCAAGGTTTTGGTAGCAGGGAGGCTACAGGGGGAGCTTCTGTGAGAAGCTGCTGGAAGCTTCCCCTATGTCTGACAGAGACAATGCCACCTGGCTCCAAGATGGACCCACCGCTGGCCAAGGCCGAGCCCATCAGCGATGGTGGTAGTGCCTCTCGGATAACACATTTAAGAAGGAGGAAAAAAAGCTGGGCAGCAGCAGCCAGAGAGAGGAGTGAGAATATGTAAGAGAAACAACCCTGAAGACACCAAGGTCGGTGAAGAAGGAGGGGGAGGACGTGCTCCAGGAGCCGAAGAAATTATTCCCCTGCAGCCCGTGGGGAAGACCATGGTGAGGCAGTCTGTCTCCCTGCAGCCCATGGAGGTCCACGGTGGAGTAGATATCCACCTGCAGCCCATGGACAACCCAACGCCAGAGAAGATAGATGCCCAAACGAAGCTGTGACCCCATGGGAATTCAATGCTCTAGCAGGCTCCTGGCAGGACCAGTGGCCCTGTGGATCTGTGGAGAGAGAAGCCCACGCTGGAGCAGGTTTTCTGGCAGGACATGTGACCCCGTGGGGGACCCCCTCTGGAGCAGCCTGTGCCTGAAGGACTGCAGCCTGTGGAAGGGACCCATGCTGGAGCGGTTCGTGAAGAACTGCAGCCTGTAGGAAGGAGTCACATTGGAGAAGTTCATGAGGGACTGCCTCCTGTGGGAGGGACCCCACACTGGAGCAGGGGAAGAGTGACGAATCTTGCCCCTGAGGAGGAAGGAGCGGCAGAGACAATGTGTGATGAACTGACCACGTATCCCATTCCCCATCCTCTTGCACCACTGGGGGGGAGGAGGTAGAGAAGATTGGGAATGAAGCTGAGCCCAGGAAGAAGGGAGGGGTTGGGGGAAGGTGTTTTAAGATTTGGTATTATTTCTCATTACCCTACTCTGATTTGTTTGGTAATAAATCAAACTAATTTTTCCAAGTCAAGTCTGTTTTGCCTGTGATGGTAATTCATGAATGATCTGTCCCTGTCCTTATCGTGTCCCATAAGGGTTTTGTTATATTTTTCTCTCCTCTGTCCAGCTGAGAAGGGGAGTGACAGAGCAGCTTTTGTGGGCACCGGGCGTCCAGCCAGGGTCAACTCACCACAGTAGTATATACTTGTACAGGAAGGATCATCACAGCATAACAGTTTCATCTGTTATTGTCATCAGAAAACAGCTGAAATTTTATTAATTCCTTACATTAATAACCAACCCTTAGATTTAGCAACATCAACTACAAAGGCTTTCCTGTGTACTACTCCGTAGTTTCTAAATAACTACATCTTATATGTTAACTAGTCCCTAAATAACTATTATCCCAGTCTTCTTGCATGAGACGCTGCCAGAAGGAAGTTTTAATTGTAGATACAAGGAGATGGCTTATTTTTCTAGACAAAATACTATGTTGGAAAATTTTGATCACTGTTTTTTTTTATCTGTAATAGTTGAATACCTTTACAAAATAACGTACAAAATAAATCCATTTGATCAGATGTATGTCTAATGACATTCCAAAGGATAGAGTCACTATTATGTTATTATGATTGAAAAGTATTTAAGTTTATAACCTTTACTCTTCAATGAGCTTAGTACCTTCCTGACTTTTAAGTATGTTAAATATTAATGGGGAAAGAAAAGCAAAATAAAGCCAGGCCGTTGGATACCATATTAATTAAAAGCTTTGCTCCTTGGTATATATGGTATAAGGGACGTGGTTATGCGTAGGTAATACCCACATTATCTTGCTTCTGTCCCAGAAGAGGATATTTTGCCCTCTTATTTATTCAATAGTAGATTAAAAAGATTAAGTAAATAAAATAGTTAGTGAAGAGTTATATCAGGAGATTTTTGATACTAGATATATTGATAAGAGCCTTGCAGGGTTCATTCATACTAGTAATATAACAACAGACATAATGCTGATGTAAACTGAAGTGGATAACCAATAGAGATGGTCTCGCTGATTCTATTGTGGGAAATGAATTAAATACTAACTTTTTTTTAGCCATTAACAGTTAGGTGGGTGAATGATGACTTGTATTCTGAAATTTAATGTTTTCTTTCCTAGACCTCATACAGAAAACCATATGACTGTTTACTGATTATTTTTCTTAGACCATTAAAAAAATCTGCCTGGAAGAAATTGTGATTTTTTTTTTCTTTTAATTTCTCTTTTACATGTAGTTTAGTTATCCAGATGTAGAACTGTTATAGAGTAAGCCCGAATGGGTTATTGCAAGTCTAGAAACTCTTCACCATTTGGATTTTACTAAAGTCTGATACTTCCTGGCAGGCTGAGATTACCTATGTGCTGTTCATGTGTTATTCAGGACAAAAAGTAATAATGTTTGTATATACCTGTACTATATCACATGAAGGCTCAAGACCACCAATTCGTTTCTTTACCACCCCTAAAATCCTGCCCCTTTTCTCTAAACTAGGACATCAGTCTCATGCACTCTATGCAGACTCCTCAGAACAGGACCATACTTGTCTATCAGCTATTCACAAAACAAGACCATTACACTATGTTATGGGTTTGCGTGGCACGGTTTTCTTTGGTAGTGGGGGAGGGGGCTGCAGAGGTGGCTCCTGTGAGAAGCTGCTACAAGCTCCCCCGGCTCTAAAGAGTCGGACCCGCCTCTTGCCCAGGACGACCACAGCAGTGACAGTGAGAGTGCCTCTGGGAGAACAGATTTAAGAAGGGGAACTGGCAGTGTGGGGGTTGGAACATGAGAGGAACACCTTTGCAGACACTGAGGTCAGTGAAGAAGGAGGGGGAGGAGGGGCGCCTGAGGAGGCTAATGGCCCTGCCGCCTGTGGTGAGACAGCAGGCTGTCCCCCTGCAGCCCGTGTGGGCGAGTGGTGGAGCAGAGGCTCCCGAAGTTGGCCTTGACTTCATGGTAAAATCCGCGCTGGAGCAGTGTGTGACTGGAGAACAGCCCGCAGAAAGGACCCGCGCCAGGGAAGTTCGGGAAGAACTGAAGCCCGTGGAGAGAACCTGTGCCAGGGAAGTTTGTGGGGAGCTGCAGCCCGCAGAAAGGACCCACGTTGGAGAAGTTGGTGAAGGACTTTCTCCTGTGGGAGGACCTCATGGTGGAGCAGGGGACGAGTGAGGAATATTCCCCCTGAGGAAAGGAGCAGCAGAGACAACGTGTGGCGAGCTCACTCAACCCCCATCCCCTGTTCCTCTGTGCCGCCGGGGGGAGGAGGTAGAAAGCACCGGGAATGGAGCTGAGCCGGGAAGGCGGGAGGGTTGTTCTGATGTTTGGTTTCCCTTCCTAATACCCTTGGTTTTGATTTGATTTGTAGTCAATTAAATTGATTTTGTTTCTTCCCCAAGCTGAGCCTGTTTTTTTGCCCGTGACCATAAGTGGGGAGTGATCCCTACCAGTCCTTTTCTCGACCCACGAGCCTGCATTCTCCTCATCCCAACATGGCCAGGGGCGGGGGTGGGGAGTTAGCGAGCGGCTTCGTGGTGCTTTGTTACAGGCTGGCCTGAAACCGAAACCATGACACACTATGTATGTCATTTCTTCATTGTATATTTCTGCCTTTTTAGAGCTTTTTCTACCATCAGTACAGAAAGGTTGTTCTACAGCTTAATATCTACAATGAGCCATACCAAAGATTACTGGTTTAGATCAACTTTTCTCCAAGATGGTATCTTCAGAATTGAATTATCTTGTTCTGCCAAGCAGAGAATGTTAACAAAACTGATTACGCAAGCACAGAACAAAATCCTAGCAGGTTTTGCTTTATGAGTAAAATTACTCTGATTTTTAGTAATAAGTCTGATTAACTCATATTTTGCTTTTGATGTTCAGTTATATAATGTTCCTTTGATGACCTCAGGGGTATGGTGGATTTCCTGAAGGACAGATTAGTGTGGTGCTCATTTAGTTCTTTCCACACTATGCTCCCAGATACTGAGTAACTACCTGTGAAATCAGTCTTCAAATTTTTAGACCCTGATGCCTCTCCAAATTCACAGACTGCATTTAGACAAGGACTGTATCTACCCAGAGGTATGACTTTAACAGAAAAATAATTCTCCATCTGGATTTTTTTTTTTTCCCTGACATGTACACGAGAAGTTATGTTGAATATAATAGCTTTATGCTATATAGAGAAAAGTTGACTTCTCAAGAATTGCCTGGAAAAAGCTTTGAATAACAGTCGGGACAATTGAGAAGGATGGACTAGAGTCCTGGGATTCCCTTTACACTGATTGGAACTACGAATGGAACAACTTGCTTATATGAGCAAGGCATTCACCTTTGACTCCTAATTACATTCTCAGGCAAAAGGGCGATAAACTGTACCTAAGGTGTAATTAAATTATTACTCTGTTAGAACTTCGGCAGAAGATACAATTTGGAGAAGTTCTGGCAAAACTCTGTAAGTGAAATGAAATGCAGAGAACAAAACTCAACCTCATGTTAGACATAGTATACTTTTCAACTGTATTTAAAATTGTTTTGTATTGAGAAATTCAACTTTTCTAAAAGCACACAGGTGGATAAATATAGTAATCAAATTTACTTTAACATGTGGAATAAAATTATTGCAAGTGGTGAACAGCAAACCCATAATAAGATATATTCCAGATTTCTGCTCCCCTTAAATCACACAGAGTATTCACTGGAAGCAAAACAAAACTCCATTCTACAGCATATTGATGCAACAAAGTCATATATTAAAATGCTAAGGAGATTACAATGATGATGATGATGATGATAAGCAGAAAAAGGATAATGTCTGCAATTTTGGAGCCTTTCCACTCACTCTTGCTGTATATGTAAAAAGAAACACGGGCAGCTGGCATACCAGATGGTTTATATTTGTGACACCCAAAGCAAAAAAAGTTTGGACTAAAAAGAAGTTCTGTTAGCACTAGCAGCAACTCAGAATCCAAATGATGATTCTTGCACTTTGTCTCTTGAGTAGATTAATACTACAATTCATCAAAAAGAAACTGAAAAAGTGGCATTTTTTTCTTTGCATTTTAATTGCCTCATTTTAATTCTGTTGTTTCCAAAAATGCAATTTTCTATAAGGGGGTAACAAAATGAACACACTGAATTTATGCTAGTATGAACAGCTTCTTCACAAAAAAAAAAAAAAAAAAAGCTATCTTCTGTCCTGCTCAGTAGCAGTGCTTGCAGTTTCTGGAAACCCAAAGAACAGTTGAAAATATAATTTCCATTGGAGCACATTTCTTTGTTAGTGAAAGCTAGCTCCCCACTTTTAGGAATTTAGTAGTTGGTGATTTCTTGAACCAGAGAGTGTTGAAGCAGCTGCTTCTCTCATTTTCTCCAAAACCACCACCCAAGCCACCACCTAGAAAAATAGATAATTAATACAAGATTAAAGTTACAGCTTTCTGTAAGAAAAATACACTGAGTTCTCTGGCAGGCAGCTCTAGCTAACAGGATAACAACCTTCTGTGCAGTCTTGCTGTGTGTTGAGTTTTTGATGGATCATAACTGTCATATGATTTTTCAGGGCTCAAAAGTGGGATCCCACTAAAGCTTTCTTTAGAAGTAATGGAGAAAAACAGGCTCTCTGAAAAGAGAGCTGTTCAGTTTCAGATGTCAGCTTTAGGATGAGAAGACCTACAACGTAGAAGTGTTCTTTACTTTCACTCACACGGATCTTTTAGAGTGACTAGCTCTGTGTTATAGACATCTACATTTTGTAAGATGAAATCCATCCAAGGGGACTACAAGCCACAGGCAGAAATAGTATTCACAGCTGTTTGCTCATCAATGTATTGTATTCATTAATAAAAGTTCGAGGGAGGATAGGAGAACCTGCCATTGGTACTCATTAGCTCAATGCTCACTGTTATATATATTTTTTTCACAGATCTATGATTCTAAAATGAAAGCCAATGTATTAATAACATAAAAGAGGAAAATGTTTTTAAATTATATTAAGACTAATACTTGCTGACCCTTTATCTTAGGGGCTATCATAGGCTGCAACTAGAACATTACAAGACAAAGTTAAGTGATTTATTATACTAACCTCTTTAATAACTTAGATGAAAAGAAAAAAGAAGAAAGACCAAGATTTTGGAGGGGTTAAGATAGAACTAAATACAATTTCTAAATGTTGCTAAATGTGCATCCCATATTTATATGCACCTAAAGTTTCAGCATCCTGATGCTTGTCTTTGAAGAATTCTTCTTAGCTTGTGAAAATTGAAAAGAATATTAACTTTTATAGCAAATACAAGAGGTGAGAAGGAAAGGAAAATTTTAGTGGGATGCTCTATTAAAAATACAGTACTGTATGCTATGTACAGTAATAGGAGTGTGAATAAGGAACGTGGATAAGGGGTGTCAAATCATGTCCTAATTTTGTGAAACTTTTGTAAAAAAGGCTAACATCACAATTTTCTTGCCATTTATAATCTTCAGAAAACGGAGAAACTGTTTTTCAATAGGTTTGAAAAGGATTCAGGCAAATGGTTACATGTCATCTCTTCTCCTAAAGATGGTAAGGGTCCTTCTCCCCGTTTCAAACTATTGAATGTGTGTTTTATTTGACTGGGGTTTGGTTTTTCACATACCTGCACAGTTTCTTTCAAAACGGCCTTCTGTAATGCCTTGCCTGTTGTTTTAAAAATATTCTCACAAGTCTCTACGATGATTATTAGGTCATGTAAGTGATCTGATTTTTAAAAATCTTTTCACTGTGACATTTGTTGTTACTGTGTGATGCCAATGGACAGATGGAAAGTAAAATTAAGTGTCTGTGCATCTAATTTGACATGTAACAGTTTGAGTATTTATCTGCATAGGCTTTTGCATAATATCTGCTGCCATATATTTTTTCATCACTCCTCTCTGTCTAGAAATAATTTGATTTTAGCTATTACCTATGGTTTAATGTAATATTTCAGAAGGCAAAACTGTATGAATTCTGAACTGAAGAATATTTTTAGTTACTTCTGAAAATGAAGAGAACTACTAATTTTTTATCTGGTAGACAAGACACTTTATGTAACTTTAGAAACTTCTGTCTTAGGAGTTAGTGTAATAGGACAGACTGCTTTCTACCCTTCTACAGGCATTTATTGAGATACAAGCTCCTTCAGGAGTTTGATTTTGTGTTAATATATGCCTTTCATTAACTGAAAAAAAAAAGTCAAACAATTTTAGACAGTTTGAGGAATGGCTGGATGTATTTTGAACCCTGGATATATGCTGAAGTATGAATACAACATGGTAACCTGAGAGAAAATGTCTTTGCAGTGTTGGCTTTTATTTTTGGTGGGGTTATATTGTTGTTTGGGGTTTTTTGCAGAACATGGTGTACTGGAAAATTCTTTCTCAAATGTTGCCAAACCAAGAAAGCTTAGCATGTGCCCTAGTATATTTGAGAGTCACTTTGAAAAATTCAGAGATTTTAGAGAAATCTTTTGAATGGAATGGAAGTTTGACATATAACTAAAAGATGAGTGTAATGTAGGTAGCAAGAAACACACATAAAAATATAAACCCACCTGAACTCTATGATTTACTCTTAGCCATCTATATGCAGCAGCTGAAGAAATATAGTTGTGTACATTAACAGTAAGGTTTTGCCGAAGACACACCCGCTTCATATGTAGAAAGGATAAGAAGTGCTTTTATTTGATCTATGACTTTGATCTATTTTTGTGCTTGTTTTCTCTGCAAGAGTTCTAGATTTCCTCATTTTTGAGTGTCATCCACTCTGGATTGTTACTCACTCTGGTATTTACCTTTGCCATCTTCTTGTTAACTTCCACATTCAATCAGATCAACAGTTACCTGTCTAGGGTGCTGGCGGGCTGATCCATGACAATGAAGTGAATTTCTTCCACCTATTCTGTGGGAAAAGGTTTGTGCAAGGACAACTAAATAAATTGTGAATGACATAAAATACAATTCTCTCATGACATTCCAAATTCTCTCTTGTTAAATAATTAGCTGACTAGGCAACACTTGTCACTGTCTTTCAGTAAAGCTAGGATCCCTAATTAAATACACTGAGCAATTTTTGTGGGTGAATATTAGTAGTAGAAAATACAGCAGATTATGGTGAAGTGAAAAGAATTTTTGCTGTTATTTTAAGAGGAATTTATTTCCTTCTATGTTTTTGGAACGGCTTTAGATATTTATATTTGTTTATCTGCTTAGCCCACTAGAATCAGAGGAGCTATTCTACCAAACTGTCTGATTCAGGAAAGAGCTAAACAATCTATGCTATTTGGGGAATTATGCTTGAATGTTTAAAGCTTATATTGATTCCAGAATAGAAATTCAATTATCTGTATTGCCTGTGAGGATATTTCATTTCTTTGGAAGTAAAAGAAAATACGCAAATTAAACATATAAAACCATGCAGGGAACAATCCAATAAATCCATTAAACTAGCAATGATATAATTTCCAGTAATGCATAGATATATCATAATACATCAAGCTAAGAGTCCCATACTCGTAAAAGTACAAATATGCAGATTATTTGTATAAAGAAACCTGGCTTTTAGTTGTAATGACCGAATGTTGTTAGTCATGTTACACTTATTTGCTAGCTCTGTGTAAAACAATTTGGTGGTGCCTGTGATTCTTACCTGCCAAGCATTGTTTCCATTGCTACTTAGTCCTTTCTGTCTTGGTGCCAAGCACTAACCTTCTGCCATTACCTTAGCAATACCTCTAATAATACCTTCCCTAATGTTATCTTACTGTTGTCCAGCTCTTCCTTCATACCACAACCATATTTCCTGACACTTTCTGACTCCCACCCTACCCACATATCACTACATGGCCAAGTGTCCAGCTGAGGACACACATAACTCTTTATTTTTGTCTACTAATTCCTTTCTCTATGTCTTGCTTCTTTCTGTTCATGCACTGGACAAAGTGATTAACATTTGCTTGCTACAGCAGCAGAATTCAGCTGGTTTTCAAATAAGAGAGAAGACATCACTCTTTTAGGTAGAACAGTTGAGAGAATCTGTATTTCTATAGCCAATGAATTTTCATTAAGTCTACTAAGTTTCTGTCTTCTGTAAACCATCAGGTACATAGATTCATCTGTATGTTGTAAAGCCTGCCTGGTGTGCTCCGTATGAGGGACAAGCAGCAACCTTTTTGGCTTGGGTGAATA
>VYZV01044837.1:178629-196344 GCA_013401275.1 Pandion haliaetus | reverse complement strand
GTTAGCATGTGGGTGAGTGAAGCCTAATACATACTTGTTTCTATTTAAAATGAAACCTGTAGTATGAGATTAATCATTTTTCTGCTTATTTTTCTTGCCTGCTTTTGTTTGTTAAAAAAAATTCAAATTTTATGTTCTATATGTGCATAATAAACTTTGTTCTACTCTTGATTGTGTTTTGCTTTACAAAGCCAAGTTTGAAAATGGTAAATACTGATTAAAACCCAATCTTTTTGAGTTATAAGCATAACTTCAAATGTTGATTGAGCTACAAAAATCTCAGTTGTAGANGTTGATTGAGCTACAAAAATCTCAGTTGTAGAAAAAAAATCAGATTTTAAATCAATTAATAAGTAATATTAAATTTTATTGCACTTGGCTTTGTTTTGACTTTATTCACTTTCTGAGCTCCTTTTTTGAATCGGCAAGTAAGTCAGATTCATGGGAGACACACTATACTGCTTGAAATGAATTATGACATCTTACAAATACAAGAATGGGTTATTTCTAAAAAGATTGAAATATTCTCTGTAGAGGAATTAGGATACGATTGCGTTTAAACATCAGTACCTTTCTGAATAGGAGCTTTGGCTTGGTATCCAGAGAAGCTAGAGCACACAGATTAGGGAGAACAATTTGGGGAGCTTTATGCTCTCAGATCATTGTGCCTTTTTTTAGGTTTTATTAAGCTACTTTCATTATGAATCTGCAACATTAATTGTAGTGTTACAGAAAAGCGACAGCTGATTTGGGCCTAAAGATGCAGGTTGCATCAGACTAGCCAAGCTAAACAAGCAACACACAAGCAATAGCGGTTGAGAGAGGAGGAGGATATGGAAGTACGCAGGTAAAACTTTCTGCACTGCCTGATAAGATTATCATTTCAGTCCTTAGTGGGGTATGATATTTAATGAAGTCTTCAGGTGAATTCTACAGGATATGGTCAGCCCAACGTTCCTCTTTCTCCATTGCAACTGAAAAGCTTTGCACAGTTGCCAGGAATTGATTCGGGGCATGTGAATCAGTTGCTGTCTGTTGGCTGAAATGCAGTGCTTGGCCTGCACCTCCGCCAGAGCAAAATGGATTAACTTAGGCTGTTTCCATTGCCAGTTATCACAATGCAGTTGACGGGCTATCTTTCTCTCTTGCAGTCGTGCAAATACTGCCTTCAATACAAAATAATATGTTTCAAAGGGAAAAAAATCTATTCATCTTAGCACACAGTCATGGTTTCCCCTTTATTTTGTGTTCTTTTAAACCTTTGAATACAATAGGGGATGCACTTTATTGCACTTAAAACGCAATAGGGTTTGGACTGTTTGCCTCCTAGCCTTGATCACTTCTTGACAAAATCAGCAACTGTTTTTTCTAGTCCTCTGTTGAAAATAATTGAATTGTTGGTAATGATAGGACAAAGCTATTTACAACACTGTTGCAGAAAGCAGGTTTGAAACTTAAGCTCTCATCATGCTGTCTGTAATGCTGGTGGAAAAAGTTCAGGTGTTCTCAGCTGCATTTGAAGCATATCACAGAAGGGCTTGATTTTTGACCTTAATGTCAGCAATTACTTGTTATACTTTCGTAACTTAAGCTAATATGTATGGAAACTGTTCAGACCTCATTATTGGATTATAGTTTCTTGCTTTATCTCAAGTATTTTTGTGACTTATGTCAGTAGATAGCCAGCAAATGGGATAATACTCTTGCATGTATAAAATGTAGAAATTAGTATGATGCTGACTGACTTCATTGTGAAAGCAGTAAATATTTTCCTGGGAGAAGAGGCTTTTTGTTGGGCCCAGAATTTTACTTCATCATTTCAATTTTGATGATGGGCCTTATGCAGAGGACAACTTTGTTTTTCATTGGATTAAGATGCAACGATGTGGTAGACTATCTATTTCCAGTGGGACTCCTGACTGGTTTGCTACGGGTTATTTCATTTTCGTCACAGTTTCTCAACTGTTTTGCAGATACTGGAATGGAATTACTTGCTCAAAATCAGTTGTTAATTCGGCAGTTTGATCTATCTGAAATCCTTCCATCTCCTATTCCTATCAATAAACAACATCATTATTATTTTAATATTAAGTGCTTCTAAGTTGCTCCCAGTAATGTAACATTTGCTCTAACTTTTCATTCTTCTAGTCATGGTTACGACCATCTTGAAGAAATTGTGATGAGAATGTCTCATGACTCTGCTGCTTAGAAGTATGTTCATATCTCTGTTGTCCCTTGAGAAGGGACAAGAAGAAAAGCTATTATTCAAGGTCGCAAGTGGAACAGCAAGAACCAAAACTCAGCACCACCTTTGGACCATGAATATAGTTAAAACTGCCTTGACAAGAAACGCTAATCAGGGGTTATCTGGTGATGAGTCTTCTTTCTCTTCTATTGAACAGTCTTCTATTTTGTGTTAAAGGTTATTTTTTTAAAGGAGAGAAAAGACTTTATCCTAGGAAGGAATCGCCCACTGCTGTATCTCTCTACAGGCTTTTGTGGGTGCTTTTTAAGAGTTGAAATAAATGGTTTGTTTCTTCTATTTATTTTTTTATTTTTGAATGAATTGTGCAATACATTTTTGGATGGGTAGCGGTTGAGGTGATTTTTCCTGATGAACTAGGCACTCTTGATGACTACTCTCTCCCAATTTGATCTTATGATTGTTTGCTAAAGGTCACTTCTATATGCTTTTGCCTACAATAAATCCAAATTGCAGTACCTCATTTGTTTACTCCTAGCTTTTGTACTTAATTTTCTGGAGAAAAAGTACATTACTGTAAATTGTAAATAGTTAATACATAACTGTATCATATGCTGATCCGTGACTGTTGACAGCACTAATCTGACAAGAGCTGAGATGAAATAAAGTTTATTTACTGTATAATTTTGCAACGTCTTTGGTATGATTTTTCTTTTGAAAGGATCCACCAGTTTTGTTCTTATTCCTGTTTGAGACATCCTTAGCTGAGATGTTTCCAGGCTGAAATCCCTCTCATAAGAAGAGCTATTCAAGTACATTGAACTGTAAGAAGTCAGTGAGGGCCTTCAGATTTTCAAGGGATCACAACCTGTGAAACAGACAGGTGTCTGGTGAGCTGAAAAGCTGGCGTGAGAATACAGAAAGTAGGGAAGCTTGCTTTGTAGAAGTTTTAAATTATCTTTTTTTGTTCTTTTAAATAATTCCTGTCTGGTCATTTTGGCATCTTAAGTTGCGATCCTCAGAAGCAATATGCAAGTATGGATACATTTAACTTGTTCTCCAGCTACTTTGATGCTTACCATATCAATAACTGTCATCTGTACTGTGTATGCTTGTTGGCCAAGATGGTTCAAGGTGATCAGTCCTCAACGAGTATAGTTTTGAACAAGAGTTTATAGGAGCAGCAGTCCTCTAGCTCACATCTGAACATAAGCAGGCCTTCTAAATATCCTGCCTGCCTGAAAGATACTTCTGAGTACCGTTAGGAAGCAGTGGTTAGTTGCTGATGCTGTCAGACCTGGAACATGCGTCCTGCTATGGAAATGCTCGGTCTGTTCCTTTGGATGCTCTCCTGTTAGCCAAGGAAAACAGTGGGTCCTCTTGGCTGCAGAAGCAGGTTTGCCTAGTGTGGTGTGGTCCAAACTGACAGATTTGAGTTGTTGTCCTGCTCCAGCTGCTGTGCCCAAGGGCACTACCCAAAATTTTGTATTTTTGTGTACCCAAATTTTGTACTTCTCATACTGTTACCTAGACACTCTCAGCTTTATATGGTATTAAGAGTTGTGATTACCTTGGCATTGTTGGCATTTCAAGACTCTCCATCCCCAATATTTGCCTCTGGTTATCTTAAGAAGTTCAGCCTTTTCTTGTGTAACTCCCCCATAACAACCTGTGAGATCCAGCCATTCCTGCCAACACTATCCCTTCCGTCAGCTTCTCATGCTGTTGCCTGTCCAGTTCAGCCACTTCTCTTGTCATGTCCAGTGCTTTTCCATGTCCTGTTCAGTTAGCGTACCCTCAGGCCAGGGCACAGATAGCAGCCTAATATTTGTGAGTGGCTCCAAGAAATAAGCACAGGCCAATGATGTGGGTTGTTTGTTACAGTTGGAGTTTGGTTTTGGTTGGGTTTTTGTTGGGGGTTTTTTGGGTTGGTTTTGGTTTTTTGGTTTTGTTTTTTTTTTTTGTTTTTTTTTGCAAATGCACTGGGATTCACCTTTTTTGTCATCTGCATGAAAAGAAATAAAGAAGCTGAATTTATTTGCACAGTTTTGTATCCTAACAAAACTGGGAGAACTGCAACAATTTGGTTGCTCCAAGGTCTGTTGTGGCCACTAGCTGTCTAAAGAATACATCTGGGTTTAAATTATTGTTTATGGTCTAAAGGGACATGGCTTGCCTTTGATAGTGAAGGATGCAGAGTTAAATCTTTATTTCCCTCTGCCTTGTATCTGGAAAAAATCTTTGAATTCTTATGCTGCTGTATCATATGTAGCTTCTGGGTTTTTTAGGGTTTTTTTCTGAGCTTTTTCCTTTTATCAAATATCAAATGTGGTTTTAAAAAAAACAGTATTCTTTGCAATGGTTTCAGTTCTAAGAGTTTCTCTTTGTTTCTGCTGCATAGCAGAATGGCATCCTCCAGCATGGTGCCTGACACAGCAGCAGCCTGGACCAGACTTGACATGGGTACGTTTAGCTCTGAAAAACGCATGTTCCTCTCGTAGCTGGCTGAGGATTTGTAGGAATTTGCTACTGCTATCGTTACAGCAATCTAAAAATGTAGATTTGAGGTTCAGGTTTCCATGCAAGGTATATGTTGTCTTAGGCTATGGGAAATTAAATGCAGGGATCTGTTACTTTGACAGTGAGTATCACTATGATCACTTACAGTTCTCTTGTTCTCACAGGCTATTTTTCACATTTTCTGGTTTTGTTCTTTTCCTTTCCACGGAAGATGCTAGTTATGGACTGTACTTTGTCAAGCATGACCTAAGTGCGGTGGAGCGAACTGAAATAGTCTGTGTAATATTCATACAACACTGGATGGAGTAAATAATACTTTTTTCCTTAAGTGGCCTAATTAAAGAACACAAAGGAGATTTATAGAGTTATCCTTGATTCTTTTTTTTTAAATTAAAATCAGATAACCAGTCCCCAAATTCACATTTTGTAAAGGTTAAATGTTTTTCTTTTTCTTCTATATGTAACTCACAAGCAATCGCATAACTATTCCTTAACATAATGGGAAAGTGTGTAAGTATGAGTTTTGTCAGACTGAAGTTTTAACTGCTTCTAGATTTTTTTTTTTTAAAGAGTATATAAATAAGGCATTGCTTTAGAGTTTAAATAAGGGAAATCAGTAGGGTGAAAGCATGAAAATGAGAGCTTCACTTTGAGTAGTGGTTTTTTTTTGTTGTTGGAGTGTCATAAAATACTGCTAGTAGTGCCAATGTGACTATAAACTAATATACTCCAGGCCACAAATACTTCTGATAATAAAATATCCTTGTTTAGACACATGTAGCTAAAAGCCAAAGGCTGTATCAAAGTTTTGGCTGCCTTTTTAGCAAAGGTTAGAGGATCCCAAGCTTGTTCAGACTGGATTGTTGAAAGACGCTGCTGCAAGAGAATGTATTTGGATTGTCTTATGTTGAACTTTCCCCCAGTCCTAGATGTAATATACATCACATTTAGAATTTTATGGACCCATGCGCATGTGCATAGAAAAAAAAATGTGTAGATCTATTTATAAAGGTAAGACTTAACATGTTTATCAAGCATCCTCTGGTGTCCTAAGGTTTAAACGTTGTTAATTTAGATTAAAAATACCACGATTTTAATTCCTGTATTATTTCAGTGTCTAGGCTGATATTTATTGGCAACATACTGTTTAAAACTTTTTCCAAAACATTACCTATAAATCCATCCAACTTCCAGTTCTGCCATTTATAGTCCCTTTTTCTGTGAGCTATACTAAAATTTATTTTCTCTCCTATGTAGTACGTGGTATCTGGTTCTCTCCTCTAAAATGAGGATTCCAGACTCTCAGAAAACTAGGACGAATACCAGGAAGATTGGTTTCATTTTGTAATTCGTACTTCTTGCATACAGTCTTACTGTCCATCCATGTGTGCCACAGAAAATATTTTTATTTTCTTCTATAGAGTTTTTTAAATTGAGAAACTTTATTTTTCATTTGCCTTTTCAAGAAGAGACAGGTCTCTCGCAGTGCCATTACTGATTCATTGTGGAAATGAAGATGAGCAGAAACTGGCAGCCTTTCCCCTACGTGTGGGATATCCAGACCCAGCTATATGTGAATCCTTGTGGCTGTTCTAGACACTGGTCCTCAAAAGCATTGCTAGCATGGGATTTTCAGACTCTGTTTGGTTGTATATATTCATAATGTTGCAAATTAGAGATGCTAGAACAGAAGCAAGCAGTAAGTTGCCTGTTATTCTACGTGGAGTCCATGATCTAGGAGTTGCTGCCTTTCATTTTCTCTTCTCTCGCAGGCTCTCATTTACGCTGATTCTAGTCTTCCTCTGCTAACATTGAGTTAGTCTCCTGTATGTACTAGAGTAATTTTAAAGGCACGTTGACCGAAAGTAAGCATGTCTCTAGAGATTTCTTTCATTGTAGAACAGTGACAGCTGTTGTTTCCTACTGTTGCCACTTAATACCATGTGGCATTTCAGAGAAGAGGTAATTAAGACCATGGTAATTATGTGTTATCTTATGGCTGTGCTAGCACATTGTGGTACAGCAACGGGTGATGATGGAATTAAGTGTGGTGCAGACATCTGCTGTGATACATGACTTGCTCCTCTTCGTTGCAGCTTCTAGACCAGCCCAGGTCACGTCATCACCTGGTGGCCATTGGGCAAATGAATGAGGTAGTTTTTTCTAATTAGGTGCGTTGCCTTAAGCAAAGCCACTTTGATTTGGCAGGTAGCTTTTCCAAATGGAGACCAAGGCCTGCGTGGCGCTGGGGACTGACCAGGTTCAGGGTCTGGAGGACACGGGGCCGGGGCCGAAGCAGGTCAGCACGCCTATGGCAGAGACACTTTTGCTTGCTGAGCTGTACCGGCCTCAATTTGTGCCTGGACAGCTTGAATCTCCAGCATTTCTGTAAGCATTTAACTTCACTGAAAGGAAAAGGGATGAATAGCAGAGTGTATGCTGTAATCTTTGCCACTGTTTATATTTTAGAAACTTTAGTAGTCCAAGAACGTGTTTAGTCTTTTTATTTAGATCTACGATCCTACTTGTTACAGTGCTGATGTCTACAAGAAAAATAGCCGTTGCATTTAGCAGCATTAATGAATTGTTTTATTGGAGTAAGGGAAGCACTTTAAAAGTTTTCTAACTTGGATGAGGCAGTAGTATATCTTTTGCAAATCAATCAAATTGATCAAACAAAACAGTATGTACAAATTTAGAACAGGCATCTCTCTGTGTAGCCAACATGACACACGCTCTGTGGTTCCTTAACTGTAAGCTGCTGCTTCTGCAGAGTCTTGCCAGTCTTTCTCACTCAAGCCACAAGCTCCGGAGAAACAGCTGAAGTAGAAAAGTAAGAGAATGAGTATCTGAATGAGGAAGAGAGAAGTAGGTACAGAGTGAAGTTATTTGAGATGTAAGATTCATCACCACAGATCAGATGAGAAGTATTAAATATCTTATTGGTTTTGTGTAGAAGTTTTGAGTTTACCCTGTTTGCCATGTCTTTGACCAAGCCTCCAGCTGTTCTTGCAGCTGATCAGCTGTTGTGGAGGGAGTAGAAGGAATCGATGATGAGCAGGCACAAGCTGTCTAGAAGTAGACCTCCCCACTGCCCATGAGATTTTGTGCCCTAACACATGAGAATTGCTGGAATGGAATATCCTGTGTTAATATAACTGGATATTCTGGTTCACTTACACATCTATATATCTTTATGGATACTACCAAATTATCATCCTTACTGATGCAACAAATTATTTTGGAGATGAACTGAGGGACTGAAAATAATAGACTTTCTTTATTCCTTAACAAAATAGGCAGTACTTGTCTATGCCCAGAAGTGGAAAAGCCCACTGGAGATGGTCTATAAGCTTGAAGCAACTAAATTGCAAACTATACAAAAAGAAGACACAGCCAATCCAACAGTTCTTACTGGTGTATGTTGTTGTGATGGCTGTCTAGGGCTTATAACATACGGAGTAGTATGTCTTAAAAATAATGGAGATTATTTCCCCTCCTCCATAGCCTAGGCTATGACCAGAGTTGTGTGGCCCTTTTAGAATGGTGATTAACTAAGGAGTGGGGGGGGAGGAAGGAGGAGGGATGAGTTGAAAGACTACGGTCTTCCTTTATGGTAATGAAAACAGTAAGTAGGCTGAGCTATCTTCACACTGCAAATGTTTTGCTTTCCCACACCGAATTCTAGCTTCATCTTCCCTGAAAAACGTTTCCACGTAGAAGGAAACTGTCCTCACCTTGAAGCCCTGCAGCCATGGTGAGTGTTATCTGTGTGTTATTTAAAGCACAGCACGCTTCAGCCCCAAGATTCCAGTGCTGTTACTCACTGAATTAAAATCTGATCCAACTGCAAATTCAGTACAGGAGGTGTCTAGCTCAGTTAAGTGGATTTTTATTTTTTCCTCTCCGTTTCAGGTAGCACATTCAGGACGTGATGATTCTCAAGGTGTTAAATTCTTTGAGATGAAGCACAGTTTCTGTGTATTTCATGCAGGTTCTGCCATGGTGGGACCTCATTTCTAGGGAGGACCAATAGAAATCTTGTAATAAATACAGAGTGAGCAGGAGAGATCCAGGTTGCCTGTACTCTTTCTCAAGATGAGGATATCGCCATGCTACCTAAAAATACTATGGAAGTTGTGCTGGTCTTACAGTGCTCACCTTATTCAACCAGTGAATAAACACAAAACTGCCATGGCAGTCCCTGGGCGTCGGGGAGCACCTTTATCTATGGGCCTGTCTGACCTACATCTGTAGGGCTTTTTAATGTTTTGATTTTTTTAATGTGACTTGCTTAATATAATAATAGAGCAAGAGGGGAGAATGCATCAGTGGCAGTGGCCAGCATGAATAAGGTCTTACAAGGAGACATGTGGTTGCTTTGTAGTGCGCTGCACACGGGCATGCGTAGGACCTGCTGTGTTTGGGTTTTTAAGCACAGGCAGATACACTGTCTTAGTTACTTGTAGTAGTATGAAACCTTTTTTTAAATAAAACTTTAGTGATTAGAGACAGCCTTTCTGCTTGGAGAGCTAGACTTGACCTTGCACCTCCTAGATGGAGGCATGTGGACACCTCGATAGACCAGCAGGGCAAGCCAGAAGTTTTGGCAGAGCCAGCGGCTTCCTCTAGGCAAGAGCACTGCAGGCCAGAGAGCTGCTGGGCGACAGCCAGCGTTGCATTGCACAGGTGGTCTCTTCAGCTCCTCTTTTATGTGCTGGTTATGTGCAATTATTCACTAAACACTTTTCGTTAAACGCTTTATTTAATTTGTCCTCGCTGGCCCTTTCCAGGGCTTGTGCATCAGTATTTCCTTGGAAATAAGTTTTTAAACAGGGAGAAGGTGAGGGTGACTTTCAGTGAGCTGCTAGTCAGCATGGGTCTGCTGCTGGTTTTAGGTAGTGTGGGGAGACTGAGCGTAAGAGGCAAATGCATGAAGTCACCGGCTTATTTTTAGGTTGAGAATAAGAGTGTGTATTTCTGGGAGGGATGCTGACCATAGGGAAGCTGGAATTAACGTTTACTTTAGATAAGCTCTAATATTGACTAAAAATAGCAGTCAATTTATGTATTGTTATAGACCTCTTTCAGCAGGATCCTGATGGTTTTCAGAAAGCCCTTTGTGGCTGTGGTAATGGCATACTATAGTTAGGGAATCAAATAAACGTGGTGGACAAGAGGTAAAAATAACTTCAGTTCATGCCCTTTTGACAAGGTGACAATTAAACTTTGCTTATATCTCATGTCACGGCTGCTGTCAACTAATTGTGAGCATAGGTTGTTTAATGTATTGCCCTGGTATGCCTGGACTAATTTATCATGTGTCAGGGAAGGCAAAGTAATTAAACATCTCACCTGATTTTATGTGCACTGTGACCAGCCCAACCAGGCTGGTCCCAGTTTTTCATTGGTGATGTTGCTGAGGACAGAAGCATGGCTTGCTTTCATGGGACATGCAGGTCTGTAAGCACTCACAAGGAGGGTGGGGAAGCACCACATACTCTTTAATTTTTTCCAAAGGTTCTACTTTTCACTGAAATTGGGGACAAGGCTGAGCATGGACTATTTCTTTCTTATGGAGGAAACTCTACCAAAACCCCAGTCTCACAGCTTGGGCATGACAGTCACTGTCTCCATTTTGGAAGACATCCCAAGCCTTTTCTAACATTGCTCCTGCCACCTGGTCAGTCCTCATCAACTGAGTGAGAGGGCTTGGGGTGCGCAACTTTGTTTTAACAGAGTAATGCTAGAAGCAACTCAGTAGAAATCAGCAGGTGAACCACGAAACTGTCACGTCGACCTCCAAATTTGTCTTATTTTCTTGCTGGTCTATGGGATGACAGGGTTGTTGCTGCCAAATTCCTCCCAGAACCTCTTTTATACCAGGGCCAGTCACTGAGGTTTATAAATTACATTATTCACAGACAAGAGAGCCTGCTGTGTTATCACAACTGCTATGCTTCTCTCTTCACGTTATTTGTAGTGAATATCACTCTGGGGATTGCAAATTCCTTGCCTTAATTCCACTGATTTAAATTGAATTATACGTGAAAAAAATTTTGTCCTAGGGGATGGGGGGTTGAGGGGGTGTGGGGTTTTTTCTTTTTTTTGTTGTTTGTTTGGTTTTTTTAAATCACTGGCATTAACACAGCATCCTTCTTGCTCTCCAGATGCTTAAATTCAATGTTTTTCACTTTACTAAGCTGGATAACTATGCTGCCTCTGGCATATCTCATGCCAGTAACAAGTCCTATGGAGTCCCACAGTTTACTTTTCTCAGCCACTGTGTATGTGCAGCACACACCAATTTAAGCCATAGCATAGTAGATAATTGAGGAATAACTGGGTCACAGAAAGGTCCTGTGTATCCCAAATTATTTGGTTAAGGGCTCGAGCTTTGAGTGCCCACGCACACAACTGCAAAAAGTGTCTTTTCTGTGTGGGGAGAACAGGTTTGGATCTCTCAAAGATGATAAATATGTTATTGTTCACCTGAACTTTTCACACAAGGAGTGTATGATAGGTAACATGTGGAATAATAAACATTAAGTGGCTGGCTAATGGAAAGCAGATGTGCCAAGAATGCCAAGCAAAACGTTTGAAAGCTGTGGTGTAAACTGGACCTTTCGACAAGTGGCCAAAGCTCGTGTGACCACCAGGGGCTCGGACTAACAGATTTGGAAATGAAGGCTAAAAAGGAAAGTGGAGACACAACTTCGATGTATAAATCGGGGAGATTTGGTATCCTGTAGAAAAATGGTGGATCACAGGATCCACCATGTGGCCAGTATTTCATGACTTTCTCATGCCTAGTATGTGTTTCCTACTTGTGATTTTTGTTTTGATGTAGAGAAATGAGATAAAAGAAACAAAATCCACTTGTATTGGGCTCAAATTCTAAACACTTCAGCTCCATAAAAGCTCCTGGGAACCCTTTTCTGGGTTTCTGTGGATTAGGTCCAGGCTGTTGAAAAGGACCTGTATCACTGGAGGTTCACTAAAAAGTGAAAAATCAAATGAAGGAGAAAACCAACAGTCTATAATTACACACCTAATATCTTTGTCTTAAGCTGTAATTTTATGGAAAACTAAGACATGTACATCTAACGGCATGTAAGTTGGTATAATCTTTAAGTCTAGTTAATTCCTCTTAGATTTAAAACTATTTCTGAAAATAGGATAGGCCCCGGTTTTATAATACCGTGTTTGTTTTGTGCATCTAATTGTCAGCTAGTCCTTTGAGTATTGCCCCAGCACAGGAGGGTTAGCTGCCTGCAAAGCAGAGGTTCCATAAGCTGCTGCGATAGCGTTGCTGAAATACGGACTGCAACATGGCTTCCCCTAGGCTGGGGAACAGTCGACGCTAGCTGTGCTTAGCATTTGAAATGTGCAGGTTGAAATCAATGGGATTTTTGCATGGGAGGTGATGCTTGCAGAACTCATTTACAATTTATCCTTTTCACTGCGACGTTGCAGCATGTTGGTTCTCCTTATGAGATTCCCCCCATTGTCCTGGGGATCCTCTAGGAGAAGGGGGAAGAGCTGCCGCTGGCTTGCAACTCAGATACTGATGGGGGATAGGACTAAGCTACTTAAGAAAACTGTGATAAGGATTGATTGTGTCTCTGTCTCAGATACCTGAATTCTTGTCAGCCTGAGGTTGATGTAGAAACTGCAGGTTTTGTGGCAGGTCTAATCCCTTCCTGACGCTGGACAAAGAACGGTAATCAGTAGGGGGATTTCATTTGTCATTTCTCTTTGATGTATTTCTCCAGGTAGCCTAGCACTTTTCCCAGAAGTCCCAGGGCTAGCAGTAAAGAGGTAGTCTTCTGGGAAAAAGAGCTATTTTGTGAAAAGTCACAATTTCAGCATTCACCCTCTACTTATAATCCCCATGAGGTTATTAAAAAGATTATGGAGAAAAGCTATAGGCTGGGGCAATGCCTTCTGAAAGCTAGGGAGATGTTTTTCTCCAACTTGTACGATACATTCAACAGCCTCACCTAGTCTGAGTTTAAAATTCAGTCATGGGTGAGAGCTCACTAGTTAGCCAAAAAACATTAAGTTAGATGAGACTGAGACAATGCTAGCAAGCAAGTTCAATTAAGAGCATATCAACCTTCTTAAGTATGGCGACATGCACGAGTTATGTTTTAGGGCTATCATATTTTTGGTTGCGTTTCAGTGATTGTTTAGGAGGTACTGACAAAGGCTAGCTTTGGTATAGCAAGGTTAGTATTTCTGGAGTTTCTCTGTAGTCACGGATGAGAGAGGAGTTTTATCTCTTGACCATTTTTGAAAGCCCAGCTTCAGGTGCTCTGGATTGTCCACCGGTGGAGCTTCACTTTTCCTTAACCATAGCTCTTGTACCTTGACAACCTGTCCCCTTCCTCACAATGGTCCTGATGGGCGCCTGTCAGTGGACATGAAGGAAACAGAATCTCTTCATTGTTTTACTTGAGAGAGGCCTCGTGGGGCTGGCGCAGCTGTTTTAGGAGTAACTACTCGAGCCACCTTGCATGTTCTTTTGGAATATACTGTAACATGGCTTATTTTTGGGTTTACACATTTTTATCCACTGGTCTTCCTTATATATACATCAAAAGAAATAGCACATAGAGGATTTGATTACAGTATATTGCCAAATAAAAGTATGTCTCCTCTTATTATGGTGGTAAAAGTTTTTTGATCCATTGATCCCTGGGCTGTGGTAATTATGTTCAATCAACTCTGAGTGACTGTGTACATGATCTCGCTGTGGTCACTGTGAAATAAAACCATGTAGTGACAGGCCTACTAGCAAGACCAACTCTAGTGAACAAAACGCAATTCAAAAGAAGCCTGTGTGTGTTTGGTTTGCAACGTGTGTGTGTGTGTGTGTACATTTTTAAATACATGGTATATGAATATATACAGCAAGGTTGTAATTCTAACCACACACAAACATACATATGACGGCTGTCAGAAAATGAGGTGCAAAAGGTGACGACTATTTGCTGTTAGCAGTGTATCCGAAAGGTAGCTGGAGTCCCGACGCACCCTAAGCACGTGCTTGGCTTCAGGCCTGCCATTCAGTTCCCCTTATAGGTCAATAAAGCACAAGCATGCACTCATATTTAAGCGCATGTACTTAATGAAGCACATAGCACAGCTGAATAGAGACTGCTGACTAGAGGTCTGTTGCACGAGTATGAAAATGCAGAGATCTGGATGTACTAAAGAAAGAAAGAAAAAAAACCCAAACCAAACCCAAACCTTTATCAAATGCGAAAAATTTACCTGATGGATTTTTGTATTTTACTTGGCTCAGATAAATTCCTTCAGTTACTGGTATACAGTGTATGATAAATGTTTTAGAAATATGTTTTACATTGTTACGCATTTTCATTTGGGCCCAAATTGACCATAAATCAGGCTGAAATATACCCCTATATAGAAAGCCAGGGCAAGTGTTTAAGTGCAATGTTAATGCATAGTTTTCAAGGGGATAGAAAAATGGAGGGGCTGGATCGCTAAATAAACTGGACTGCTGCTGAAACAGTACAGCTTAAGAAAAGAAATCCCTTAAATACCTAAAAAGGGACAATTGATTTTTGCATATGAGGGTCTGAAAATTCTGGCTTTCAACTCTATTCTTTTAGCTATTATTACAAGATGATGATTTTTTGATTAAATCATCAGCTTCTGCATCACTTAAGATTTGCATTGGCTCTGTCTTCCACCCAGAGAAAACTTCTTGGATTCTCAGTCTGTTTGGAAAACTCTAGTAGACCTCTACGAGAAAGGTGAGAGACAGTGGTTGAAGAGCTGAAACAAGCAAATAACAGTACAAGCAAGAGAATAATTTTCCTTCTTCCCTATTTACTGCAGCTGGAGGACTAGCTACGACCAAATGGAAGGACAGACCAGTAGGAATTAAATGAGTATATTATGTGAGGAGGTCAGTGTAGGCACCTCGTTCTGTTTTCCAGTGGGAACTCAGCCTGAGCATGTTACCTAGCAAAAGTAATTCCTCCTGCATTTGATGCAAAAATTGAGGGCAGCATCTCCTTAATTTAATGGGAATAACGTAGGCAGGTATAGTTTGTACCATGATAATTGTAGTCTGGATTTGCCAGTAAGTCTGGATGCTACAAGTGATTTGATGTCTGACAGGCTGAAACGGTAGGAGTTGAAATGTAGGCAGATCATCTCAGTGTGACTGTAGTCATTTTGGAAGCACGGAGCTCCATCCCTGTCAATCCAGCTGTTTCCTACCTCATTCTCTGGGAGGGAACTGAATGTGGGGAGTTCCCTCTTTATCCAAAATATGTGATATTTATCATATTTTATGTATATATATTAATATCTTGGTCTTTTGTAGTTACTCCTTTTATGTATTTGTTCCAAAGCAACACTCCGACAGCGTCAGCGGTGATGAGGGCTCGAAAGAAAGGAGGAAAGAGAAGTCTTTTCCGTTCTCCTCAGTGCAGTGAAAGGTGGCGGTGCTCTTCTCTCTCCTTCAATGAGGGAGGCAACCACAATCAGTCTTTTGCACGAAGCCACAGTGGAAGAAGAACTGAAACAGTTGTTCTTTATCTGCTAGGCAAGAAGAGCTACCAAAAATGTCTGGAAAACATCTCATCCACTGAAAGACTAAAGAAGCTCCACCTCCTGAGCTCCTTACAGCTGAGTCTGAAGGTGGATCAGATCACACAGCTCTGTGGGAACTGACTAGAAATAAACGGCAGTATTATCATTAGGACCTGATTTACAAGCATGGTTACCCATCTCCTTGTATTGAGCACTTGCCAGAGAACTACGGAGAATGCACGCAAAGAATCGGCAAGTTTCACAGCTGCGATGGGAAAGCTTTAACAGAAGTTCACTTACAACCTCGCTAAGCACATACTGACATAAACGTATGAATAATGATTGGGAGAGGCAGCAGCCTTTCTATTAATGAGCTTATGAGATGCTTTCCCATCGTTAGCACGTCCCTGCTGATGGATGCTGGCGTGGAAGAAGGGGACGTAGTCCCATCCCCATGCAGGAGCACGGCCTCTCCCCAGTTGTGGCTGGGAGCGGGAGGGAGCAGTGGCCAGGTTGGAGAAATCCACACCTGAACAGATGGGGTGCAACAACGATGGTCAGATAAGCTTACAGCAACTGTACTGGCAAGTCACGGGTGCCCGCGGGAAGTCAGTGAAAATGCCGAGTTACTTGTGGATGTAGACTGGCTTAAAACAGACGGTAAAACCGCAACCACAGGAATAGCACGGGAACGCCACAGCACCACTTCCATACAAATGCGGGGAAAGGCAAACAATTAGCACACCAAAAAGTAGTGGCTTAAAATTAAGAAAGTTACTGGTAAAAATAAGGAAAATTATATTGAGTTCAATATGTGCAGCACAGGAGAAAAATTATATATATTTCAACAACAACAAAAAAATAATCACGTGTGAAGTTGCATTTTGGGAGGAGGAGCCTCCAGGAGGGAAACTATCTAACTATCTGTTAACACCCAGTCTTGATGAACCAGCTCTGTCCACAGCTGACTCTGCAAGCAGTACAGACACGGGGCATTGGTTTTCTTTCTTTTTCCACAGTCGGAACATTATTGTGCTGGGTTTTTTTTCCCCTGAGCTCTACAATTGAAGTTATTAATTAAAAAATATTGTCAAGGGTGCCGTTTCACTGATGGTCCTCAATTCACAGATAACTTTTCTAATTTAAAAACTAGTCTGGAGACTGAGGCCTGCCAAAATGCAGCATGTTCAATTCCAGTTAAGTGCTTAATTAATCCAGGTGGGTGTAAACTACAAATTAGCCCTATGGTGCAGGTATGGAGCCTCCCTAGATGATGCAAACATCAAGGTTAAAGGATTGAGAAGAGGGATGTAGAAATGCAGATATAGCTATTCCTAGTCTGGTTCCTTCGCAAAGGGTTGGCACGCGACTTAATGCACTAGTCCTTGTTCTCTGCCCTTATTTTTACCATCGTATTCATTTAGCAGTACATCATTATGATGCTTGTTGCTGCAGTTGGATGCTTCCCATCGCTTTCATAAATGGCATGCCAGGATTTTATCGGCTAAACCTATGCCATTGAGACAGGCAGTTACTGTTTCTGCTCGGGCTGACAAAATTCCCGTTGGATTAAATGTTGTGAGATGACTTCAGTACTTGGATGCGCAGTAAAAGAAAGAAATGGATGGAAGTGCAGTGTTCCTGGCCTTTCTCTGGATGGTCTTCCTTGCCAAGAATGGAGAGCTAAAATTTTTTATGGACTGACAGAGTTCTGCATGTATCGCTTCTAGCTGAAATAAGTCCTCCCAAGAGCGCTCTACGACGTGAGAGACAAGTGTTTCATTCACCTCATCCAGCCGCCTTGCTCCCCTCCTCCCTCTGGAGATGGGTGAACTCGTCGCTCTCTCCAGCGTGTCAGCTCACATTTCCTTTAACGTTGTCAGAGAGCTGTCTGAGCATTGTTCAGTGTCCGTGTAATTAATTGAAAAGCCCCATCGCTTTCTTGCTTCAAAAGGCAGAGAGTTTGGCTTGGTAGTGCTAATGGGATTGCATGTCATTTGTGGAATTTGCTTAATTGTGGCATATTGACTTTCTGCCTAAATCAGATTACTTTTATCCATATTGATTGCACAGTTATAAACCCCCCGTGAAAATCTTTTCATTAAAAGTTATAAATCTCCCTGCTCATACGATGTAAATGGCCCCTTGTTTTCACTCGGTGCTCTTTCAATTTGATCATACACTAAAGGCTGAAGTTACCAATAGGGTGACTTTTCCTTTTTATTTCATATTGAGCACTGTGCCACTTCCACTTAAGACTGGAAAATGTTCACTTCTCCATATCCCTGGGCGTGCTTAGATGAAGAAGAGAAGCCTCGCACTACCCCAACCATTTTACAAGCCACCTTGAACAAGAGCTTGCAAGAACTGTACAGCTACGCTTTACACCGCAAATACGGAATACCTTGATGACTGGAACC